>WNGS01072847.1:9313864-9329385 GCA_020271785.1 Procambarus virginalis
TCTCTCTCTCTCTCTCTCTCTCTCTCTCTCTCTCTCTCTCTCTCTCTTATTTGGCTGTGGTTAGCTGTTATCTCGCGGAGGGATTACTCTGAGGTCATATTTGGCTTCCACAAAGCGAGGCATGACGCTAACTGCTCGGATAATGGCTCCTTCCCCCATTCACCCAGGTTATCACAGACCCGCTAACTTTACCCATTATTTTCTTCATTTCTGCTTCTTCTCTTCCTCTTCGTCTTTGACATTTAGATTTTAATAAGCAAACATTAAAGCTTTAAAGACAGTATCATAAAATAAACAATTAAACGTTAATTAAGCATTAATTAAGCATTAATAAACAATTGTGTATTAATATACACACACAGTGCCCCCAAGAGAAGACATTATAGTGTATTATAAAAATACATTCACTCAGGCATACACGAAGGATGAGAAGGTGATACGAGACATGATTGACAGGAATTGCAAACCTTGCAGTGAAAATGCAAGAATTGTTCCTGTATTATAACAACCCTCATACATCTTCCCTATTATGAGACTTAACATCTCTGCCTCCTCTGACAACCTGAGGTGTACTAATGTAGTGTATCATTACAAATGCAGCTCTGAAAACTGTGCGCTCCGAGTAGACGTCTTACACTGCATTTGCAAGACGGAGGCATTAAGCAACATCATTCTCAAAACACAGTACCACCCTAAATCGCCAAGACATAGTGAAAGATACGACAGTGATCACACACAGACGATCGTAGGATACGACAGTAATCACACACAGACGATCGTAGGAGGCTTCGTATGCTTGATAGTATTCATTCGGGAGCTGACACAGTGATCAACATCTCGATGAATTCAGCTTCGAACATACAACTGTTTGATGGTCCTCCATTGATTCAGAGGGATGATGTAAGACCTGGCGGACTGCTAGAAGCCGGAGTCAGGACAACACTCACCTCATCCTATCCTTCGTCGCTCCATACGATTAAGGGGGGTTTAGGTTAATAGTAGAGTGAAGTGTACCACACTTAGCTGTACGCTGGTGTGGTACACTTAACTACACGATACACGCTCCCACTTAGAATTTTGCAACCACTCTCACTTGGAATATAGAGTACCAGCTTTGGTCATACCCATGATTGTCTTCTATAATTAAATAACTCAGTCAAATGATAATTTCGAATAATCCTCTTCTCTTAGCCCTTCCTATTTCCTCCTTTCCATTCTCCTCTGCTCTTCTATCCTTCCCCCCATCCCTTTCCTCATCATCAACATTGAGCAGACTGTCGGCAATTTGTCAGTCGTGAAGGACATTGATCGAGACTACTTTTTTTTTTGGCTGCCTGATTTAAAACGTCATTTGCTCACCGATTGACAGAAGTACCCTGATCTGTGTAGCGAAACTGTATACACCAGCTGACGTGTATATGTAGCACATCACTGGAATACATACATCACAAAGAGGAATATATATACATAGGAGTATGATGGCTGCTCCACTTGATCACTGGCAGGTGTATGTTGTTCGCTTTTAATTAATTAAAACGAATTTGGTGACACTCGAGGCTGTGGAGTCACGTGACGTCACGTGCCTGTGGGGTCACGTGCCTGTGGGAGGTCACATGAGTATTAGAACTTAACGAGTGTTTATCCTCTGAAAGGCTGAATAAAGTGTTGGATTTTAATTGGCTATTCAAGTGGTTCCCTTGTCTACAAATCTCCTTTTCACGTGGTGGTAGGAGAGGCTGTGCATGTACGGGAGCCTTCACAACGCCCTCGAATCCCTGCCATTTTCCTCTCTGAGGCTTAAGGCTCCCATTTATTCAACCAGAGGTTACACTGATTACATATTTAATAAAATATTGACGAAAATGAACTGTATTCAACAAGTAATGTATATTTTTATTGCCTCCGAGGCGACCACACGTGATGTAGTAGAGGATTTTACATGCTCGCATTGCCACCAAAAACGGCTTTCATTTTCTCCTGCTAAAAAATTCCCTTTCCGCTGGCCGCGGCTATTCACTCGATCTCAAAAGTCTATAGATGAAATATGAGTCTTGCGTGAGGCTGCGACCTGAACCTAATCCGGATTTGAGTGCACTTTTCTCTGACTCTCCCAATGAGAACGAATTCCATATAGAAGTGCCTTTCCGCTCGACAGACTCGAATGGAACCTATTCACCCGAAACTCCAGAGAATACCTTTCTCAATTGGAACACCAATCCACCCTATAGACCCAGAGCGAACCAATCCATCATAGGGTTGACTGTTCGCCGGACACTCTGTGAAATCCTATCCGGCAATACAACGACTTTTAACTCAACTGTTTTCTTGTAACACCCGCACTCTTTGGCTATACTTCATGGTGTATGGTGACTGTACTCTGGTCTTCATTCTGATGATCCTAGCACGCTACTCTACCAGTACGCTGAGTACAACTTGTTTTATTTCTTCCTCTTTATGTCTTTCTTCTGTTGATAACTTAATTTGTTAAAAATGGTAAAAATGGGAGAGTTGAGGCACTCAGTAAGGGCAAACGAGGCACGTAAGAGAGTTACTGCACTCAGCTTTGGTTGCTGAAGCAAAAGAGTATATGTGCAGTGAGCATGGTGACCCAAAGACACCCAAGAGTACAAGCCCACGTAACTAGACACCCCAAGACATTTCTTCATTACCTTCGTCTCTTTCATGAAGGGAATCACTTGATTAATGAGATCAGAATTACCATCTTCAAGATGGTTGGAAGTCAGGGAATGGAAATGCGTCGTTGTGTACGCCATCTGTCACTTTTTGCTCGATGTTACATGGTTGGGGTCAAGTAGTTATAGTAGTTTATGAAGATGGGCAGTTATTGGTTGTTACTTAAGAGAGCCGGGGGGTGTAGAAGAGGCGTGGTGGTAGTAGTAGTAGTACCCTTTTTTAAGTGAGCCAGCAAGGTCCTCTGTCTTTTGGTTTAAGACGTCGAACAGTTCACCGTCGTGGGTTTGAAGACGGTGAATAAAGCCAGGCTGGATCAGGGAAGAGGTACAGACCCCATCATCTAAGAAAGCAGCACAACCCCCTTTCCCGTGAACAAATCCACAAGGGCCGTGACGAGGATTCGAACATGCGTCCGAGAGCATCCCAGACGCTGCCTTAATAGACTGAGCCGTCCTCCTTTCCCCTCCCCGCCACTCGAGAGACCTAACTGGGCAACTCTCCCTTCGTGACCCATGAAAAATCCTTGTCAGAGGCACGCTGAGGACCTGCGCTGCCTCTTTTAATATCCACGGTGATTTGCTGTCTGGTCGAACCTGCTTTAGTTTCATCCAGGTCGTTCATCATGGTATTAATGACTTGCCAATGTCAACGGCTCGCCGCTAGTTTTATCTCGGTATATATACCTTCAATAGGTTGTCTAATACCGAGGTTTGCATGATAGTTGGTGATAGCTTATTATCCATTGACACAGTTGATTGTAGGTTGATTATAGCACTGCATATATTATATAATACGGTTTTGAATCATAACCAATTCATGTAGCAGTGATAGTATGTTAAAATCGCCAACTTTGGTCCAGAAACAAATTCGATATGTTTGCATGTTTATGACAAAACTGTTCTTCTGTTCTTTCAACGAGAGAGTTTATCTGGTAGTTATTTGTTGCATCTTTCGTGTTAGTTGATACTTGAGCTTAAGAGAAGCAAAATGGGAAGAATAGATTTTAGAGATGTTGAAAAATTTGCACAGATCAGCTACATATCTTCTATGCTTAAGAGTTTTGATTTATAGTACTAATTTAGATGCATTTAGTTCTCATACAGACTGTGTGGCCTAAACATAGACACCATTACTTTTACATAGAGACCTAATGAGTAGGTTAAAATATGACTAATCGCCTATTTTTTCTAAACCAAAACAGACGTGGCTAGTCTTTCGTTACTCTAATGAACGTATCCATCGTTCAACTTTATTCTAATCAATAAATCCTTTTATTTTATCAAGATCTTTTCCAAATTTCCATCTGCCTGCCAAAGTCTACATAACCACTTTCCCACCCCCCATCCCACGGCCCTGCCCCCCCTCCCTCCCACCCCTTAGAGTTGATATATTTACCCTGTAAAGCAGTTTTCTCTCTGACAATAGCGTCTTCCTCTGCCCCAGCGAGCACATGGCATGTATACTATACAGGTGATAGAGCTATACATATTTACACTCACCGTCCTGCTGGATGATAGAGAGAGGGAAATTAGTATAACATTTTCTTTCCATTCGAGGGACACGCGCGTGGAGGGGTTGGTAATCCTTGTGTATTTGTACGCTATTTTTATTAGTTTCTATTTTTAATTGTGTGGGTTTATGTCTTTCTGGATTTGAATGTTGGTTTACGGAAAGGTTTTGTTGTAAATTTGTTTTTTTATGTGATTATTTGAGGATAATCACAACAACTCCGAATGATTGTTCACTTTAAGCTTAAGAAAAAGTTCTCGTTACTCTATTTCTCATTCTATTTCACTTTTCTTTTTTGTCACGCTTCTCCTTCTCACTCAGTTCCCTCACGAATGTTTTTTTTTCTGTCTTATTTTCTACTCTGCTGTTAACACCTTCCCCTGTTATGCTTTATCATCCTTCACTGCTCTTTTTCTCATCATCTTCAATCACCTTAATCCTCCGACGTTACCTTAGTTCATTATCTTTATATGCTTGTTCCTTCTTTACCCTCCTTCCCATGTTCCCTTTCATTTCAAGTTCCTCTGTTTCCTCTTTTCTTCTATCTACTGCTACTTTTTCTCCTCCCCTTTCCATCTTCATTCTCTCTATGCCCCCTTCTTTCCTTCTTTTAAATATCCTCCTCCTCCACTACTTCTTTTCATCTTTCTCCTCTCTACTTTTTCTCTTTCTTCCCCCCCACTCCTTTCCTCCTTTCCTTTTCTCCTCTTTCCCTCCTCCTCTCATTGCCTCCTCTCTCCTCTTTTCTTCCTATTCCTTCACTTTTCTTAATCTTCCTTCTATCCTCTTTTTCTTCTCTCTTCCTCCACCTCTCACCTTCTCTCCTACCAGAAAAATCGCCACGCACCTACTCTAAATGATAATTCCATTAACAGTAAAAGCCAGTCTGCTCCATCTTTGCGATTTAAAATGGTGTTAAATTTTCATTTTATAACAATATTTACAATGTTAATTTCCGCGTGTAGCAGCTTACCCTCAGCCGTGTTGGCGTGCAGGGAGGAGACCTGGGCAGTGCAGGTGTGAGTTTTTCTCATAATTAATAGTTTAAGAAAAATACACACTCACACACACACACACACACACACACACACACACACACACACACACACACCACACACACACACACACACACACACACACACGCATACGCAAGCATACTCAAAGGTTTGCCACCAGACTATACCCGAGCTGAGAGGTATGAGCTACGAGGAGAGGCTACGGGAATTAAACCTCACTTCACTGGAAGACAGAAGAGTTAGGGGGGACATGATCACCACATTCAAGATTCTCAAGGGAATTTATAGGGTAGATAAAGACAGGCTATTTAAAACAAGGGGCACACGCACTAGGGGGACACAGGTGGAAACTGTGTGCCCAAATGAGCCACAGAGATATTAGAAAGAACTTTTTTAGTGTCAGAGTGGTTGACAAATGGAATGCATTAGAAAGTGATGTGGTGGAGGCTGACTCCATACACAGTTTCAAGTGTAGATATGATAGAGCCCAATAGGCTCAGGAACCTGTACACCTGTTGATTGACGGTTGAGAGGCGGGACCAAAGAGCCAGAGCTCAACCCCCTCTAGCACAACTAGATGAGTACAACTAGGCGAGTCATCATAATAATCAGGATTAACGGGGCGACCTTTAACAAAAACGATGGGTTTGTGTTTCCGTCAAGGCCACCGAAGATGATAGACCAACTAAAGCCTGGGAATCGAACCCAGGATCTACGATTTGTAAGTCGGGAGCGGAGCCAACTATTCTACAAACTCTATAAAGACTTTAAACTTTCAACTGCCCATAGAGCTGGTAAGCTGGGAATGGAAGAACGAAGCGAGGAACTGTAAAGGCAAAGAGGACGAGGGTGAAGATCGGTGGGCCAACCAACGCGGATTTGAACTTGGGTTGATTTCAGTAAGGGTGAGTGAAGGGCGTTGGTGGTAGTGATGAGTAATGTTAGTTGGTGGTAGTCGATGGTGTCTATCATTCCTCATTCTTGGGTCCTTTCTTCAGGCTTGGTTGCCCAATCCACCAAGTGGTTGGGCACCATTCTTCTACCCCCTTCCCCCATCCCATCCTGCGTCCTTATCCTCATATATCTTCCAAATCTTGTCGTAATCTTGTCAAAATAGTCGTATTGGCTTGACAGGTTTCTCTTGACCTGACCTCTCCGGAGCTGCTTGACCCCTGCCAGCACACCAGGGGCATGAACCTGTGTTTAACAGCACACTTACTTACAAATAAACACACATAAAGTTAATATAACTATATAAAACACAAAAAAACTACCACTTACACTTTAGAGTGCAGAAACTCACGAACAAATACAAACCCAAAATACAATCCAATACCCATGAAATACACAAACATACATACAGCAACTACACAAATACATAAACTACAAAAAGTGATAACTAGTATTTTTTTTACATTAGTAAAAGGTTAATTAATCTTCATATTGAAAGCGCTCAGATACGCTGATCGCTTAATAACGTACAATTACTAATAATTATACTCATTATACATAGCATGAATTATGGAAGGTTATGATTTTTCGATACAACGAATAAATCATATTTTATACCTCCTAAAAATTGATATGTATTTCGTAAAGTTGATCAGTCATGTAATGCTACAAATCTAGTGGATGTAGATGAAAGGGGTTTTAGACTTAATTTGTGTATGTGTATGTGTGTATATGTATCCAAGAAGTTGTGTATGTGTGTATATGTATCCAAGAAGTTGTGTATATGTATCCAAGGTGTTGTATACTCACATATGATTTGTATAAGTTGTGACGATCTATTCAAATTCATTTTGTGTATGGCGGAGCATGTACTTACCTAGTTGTGCTTGCGGGGGTTGAGCTCTGGCTCTTTGGTCCCGCGTCAACTATGTATATGTGTGTATGTGTGTGGTTATGAAAGCGTATACTTATGTTTGTGTGCGTATATGCACGTATGTGTGTGTGTATATGTACGTATGTGTGTGCGTATGTGAGCATAACCATAGCAAGTATGCATGCATGTATGTATGCACAAACAGTAAAACGTCAATGACCGCATGTATAAATATGTATTCCAACTAATCAAAACAAGTCTGTTTACCCGGAAACTGCTACGAATATATCATCAAAATATATATATAAACATCGCTTTTAATTTTCCTATATATATTTTTTCCTTTGTAAATTCCCCGCGATTTAAAAAAACAAAAATCGGTTCAGCGATAAACTGGGGCGTTCGGATAAACGGATACAAAAACGGATTAATGTATCTAGAGAATGAGGTGGTCGAGGAATCAGAATCCGGATGCTGCAAATCTGGTTCTGGGATATTTTTTATTATTTATTTATCTTTATTTTGTTTACAGGAATATTCCTACTAAAGCCCTAAGCCTCTCGCCAGGGTGATTCTGCACCTAGGAAGGATTTGGGTGGGATCTTAGTCATGATTTGGAGGGGATAGGGGAGAGAGAGAGAGAGAGAGAGAGAGAGAGAGAATGAATTACAACAAAAATTAATAAATCAAATATAATTAAGAATCCTCAACATCCCACCCAGAAAATCTCGTATTGGTTGAGACCTGGCAACCGCGATCTTTCGAAAAAACATAAATTAAGTTGAAAATCATTTTCCCATTATTCAGAGCCCAGTCGGAAGGCTCACTGTTCTTTGGAGGTCAACCGCGAAGAAATACCTTGGGAATGGAGGGCGGTGTTTGGGGGTCGTGTGGTGTGTATGTATGTGTTAATGTGTATGTGTGTGAATATAAGTGAATGTGTATAATGTGTACGTCTCTCAAGTCAAGCCTGGCCTCGGGCCGGGCTTGGGGAGTAGAAGAACTCTCAGAACCCCATCAACCAGGTATCAAGCAGGTGTATATATTTGTGTTTATAAGGGAATATGTATGTGTGTGAATATAAGTGAATGTGTATATGTGTGTTTATGTGGGAATGTGTATGTGTGTGAATAGAATTGAATGTGTATATGTGTGTTAATAAGGGAATGTGTATGTGTGAATATAATTGAATGTGTATATGTGTGTGTATATAAGTAAATGTGTATGTGTGTGATGATTAAAACAAAATAAAAAGTATCATTTCCCCCGAGGCTTTTCCCATTATTTTTTCTTTGCACAATTAGACGGGTATGAGCCAGGGGAAGGAAAGCAGGAATAGGGCAGACATGATAACGACGTACAAGATACCAAAAGGAGTTGACAAAGTAGACTGAGAAGCAATGTTGTAAGTGAGGAACAGCAGAACGAGGAGACATAACAGAAACTGGAAACACAGACGAGTTACCGATGTTAGAAGGAATATTTTCAGTCCAAGAGTCAGAAAGGAGTGAAACGGACTAATTAAGAAGGTGGTCGAGGCCAATTCGATACACAGTTTAAATGTAAAACTGATAAGAAAAACTTATGAAAAGAGTCACTGCATTGAACTACTGATGCTCTACTCTATAAAAACAATTAGGTGAGTACACACGCACATGCGCATACATGTACGCATACATGTGATGTACAGGAATCTGTACATCAGTTGATTGATGGTTGAGAGGCGGGACCAAAGAGCCAGAACTCAACCCCCCGCAAGCACAATTAGGTGAGTACATGCACAGGTCTTCGCGGCCAAGCGGACAGTATTCGGTAGTTGTATTCCCAAGGAGCCCGGGTTCGATTCCCACCCAAGATAAAAAAGAAAGGGACAGAGATTCTTTGACCTGATGCCTCTGCTCACCAAGTAGTAAATAGTCCTAGCCACCCCCATCACCTAGGTTGTTTTGCTGTTGTTTAAGATTCGCTACCTAGAACAAAAAGTCCCAAGTAGCACGGGCTATGGTGAGCCCGCAGAACATCACCCAGGACAGCGTGGCTGGCGACAATTCACCCTACTGTGGGGGGCCCGGAAGGACCAATTCTTTCCCCGGAACAAACCAAAACCTTTTAGCATCAATCTTCGAGACACGACAACATGGTCTCCTTCCTCTGCTTCCTCTGCTTCCTCTGTCTCCTCCTTCCGTGCCTTCTGCTTCGTGCGTCTGCTGTCGCTATTCGCGTTGTTTCTATTACTGTTCATTTTTTTTAATTGCTGCAACTGCTGCGTTTTATAATCCTGAGGCTGCTGATTGCTGCTTTTAATTCTCACTACGGCTATTTCTGCTGTTGCTGCTTCTGCTGCATCAAATGCTGCTGGTAATGCAGCTTCTGCTTAGAGAACAGGTGAATTAACCGTGTCTAGATACCAACTAGATACCAACTAGATAGTATATAAGATACCAACTATCTCTCGCTAGATACCAAGTTCCAAAAGTTAATTCGTTGATTCCGACAATTTTCATCCACTCTTTTTATAATTCCTTCTTCCCCTCGTCCCATCCCCTAATCCCTATCCTGATCCCTTTCCAAGTGCTATATAGGCGTAATGGCTTGGGGGCCCACCATCCCCCCCCCCTAATACTTACCCTAACCTTCCTGCCCAAACGTTTCCTCCGTGTTCCGAGGGGGTGTGACTTGCGTTCAGATCTCCCCAGGAGGTAGGCAGGTCTCTTCCTTCTAGGGAGTTTCAAGATGGCGTTCTACGGGCGTTTTAATTTTTTGACGAGGAGCTGTTGCGTCTTGCTCCTTTAATCGTGTTTCTTTCCCAGTCGTGTTATTCTCTTTACTTCATTTACATCTTTTTTTTTTTCATTGTTAGTCATATCACATCTGGATATTTATTTCCTGTCATCTCTACTACATCTCTATTTCCTGTCATCTCTACTACATCTCTATTTCCTGTCATCTCTACTACATCTCTATTTCCTGTCATCTCTACTACATCTCTATTTCCTGTCATTAGCCTCGTCAACACTCATTTAGTCCAATAACTGTCGTTAGAGGTCATCATTCTTCTTCTCCTCCTTCTCCTCCAGTTCTTCCTTCTTTCTCTTTCTGCCTTTCTCTTCTCCTCGACTCCACAGAGCTTCATTAAGACCAGCTAGGCACTAAGAGATGCAACTTGCAAGAACGGCACTCTGGGATCGTTCTGTGATCTGCAGCCGTCCAAGTGGGACTTTGTTTTATTGCCTGTCTCTGTGTATATTGTCTTCATCTCTGTCATGTCTGTTCTCTGGGGGGTTTCTGTTTCTCACTCGAGTCTCTGTATTCTGTTTGCCAAACGGTGTTTCTATATGTATGTCTCAATTTCTCTTCTCTCTCTCTCTCTCTCTCTCTCTCTCTCTCTCTCTCTCTCTCTCTCTCTCTCTCTCTCTCTCTCCCTCCCTCTCCCTCCCACTCTCTCAAAGCCCACTCCATCTTACTGAGTTGCAAAACACTGCTGGTTCTGCTAACATAACACAATGTTATTTTTCTTCGTCCCAGCGTCTCTTCCAGGCCACACATACACTTATATCCTTGAACACACATACACACACACACACACACACACACACACACACACACACACACACACACACACACACACACACACACAAACACATACACACGCACACATTAACTTGAACTCAAAGTTAATCAACATGTAAACGATATAATAACTATCTTCAGCTATTGAGGATTGAAAAATGATTCGAAGTAAAAAATGTGCAATTGAATGGGAAATCATTAACATTCAACATAATATAACACATGATCTCTAATGCAGTATATTCCGGGCTAACATGAAAAAGATTGAATTTTATATTGTATCAAGTTTTCAGTAATACGACTCCCAGAAGGTTGATTGCCATAGGTCGAGCCCTATGTCACTATATCACCTTTTCTCAACCTATTTTTTTTACCCTTGTGGAACCCCTTGAAATAATGTTGTTTCTCCAGAGACCTCTTTATAAAAATTATTATATAACACAGTTCAAAAATATTAATCAGCAAAAAACGGCCATATCTGTAAACACAGAAAATGAACATTGCCAATGTTGAAAAAACATGAGATAAATCAAGGCAATATGGACAAATATGTGAGTCTTAGACATTATTTTTTAAGCCAATTTTAAGTAATGAAATTGGCTTGTCTAAGGTGAAGCCTGTTTTTTTTTGTCTTTTGGTACACAAATACTTTGTTGGTTTTGGAACTTTTAAATAAAAACCGGATTTACTTTTCAAATGAAAGGAGATTATTTCTGTCCTTGTCTTGATACCGGTTGAACGAGAACAAATATCATTCTCACATGTAAGAAGGTGAAAACTGCATAAAAATATTGATTATTCCTTTGGCATTCAAAGTAATCATTTTTCACAGAAATTCAGAACTTATCCAAGAATCGGTCTGTGAATCTCATCTTGAGTGTACGGCCAGAGACTTCAAGCTCACAAAGTTCTTCTAATTCTCTTAAAAGTCAAGTCTCTGGATGAGGAGAAGATTTGAGAGTATGGATCCCTTACCCAGTCACACATTTGTGTTAAAAGGAAGACTGGAAAAAAATGCTCCAGTTTGATAAACATTCTTCCAGATGGGTTTCAATAAGACTTGAAATTTCCTGATATCCTTCGGCTGGAGTTGAAACATTGCAAGATTTCCGTTTGCAACATGATTTTTTTCCTAAGATTCAGTCTTTTTTTTTAAATTTGAGAATCATGTTACCTGAAGTCAATATATTTTCTCCAAGACGTTGCAGTGCTCAACTGATTCATGTAATGAAAAAATATTTGCTAAGAAGGCTAGCAAATATTTTTCATTTGCTTCTTCTACAAATATTCTTTTTTCAACGCAGTTTGTGGCAAAATCTGACTTATTGACCTCTTGCGTAACGTCTATTGATCTTTTGTAGAATCCCTAGTGACCTCTTATGGGACCTCTAGTGACCTCTCGTGGGACCTCTAGTGACCTCTCGTGGGACTTCTAGTGACCTCTCGTGGAACCTCTAGTGACATCTCGTGGAACCTCTAGTGACCTCTCGTGGGACCCCGGTTGAGAACGATGCACTAGATAAAGAGATGTATTCCTCTTTAACATCAGCGCAGTGATTAACACTCTCGGCTCGCACCCGACTGGTCCCGGGTTTGAGTCTCAAGCAGACGAAACGCTTAAGTGCGTTATCTTTCACCTCATGTCTATATTCATCTAGCAGAAAAATGGGTACCTGGGATTTAGTCTACTGTTGTGGGTTGCATCCCGTCGAAAGGGCATTCGTTGGTTAGAACAGTTATAAGCTTTAAAGGCTTCTTGATTCCAACAATAGCAGTCCATCTTTAATTGCCAGAGCGGGAGAAGGAAGCCGGGGACTTGAGGAAGGTCTCCCGTAGCTACTGGGACCACCGGGGACTTGTGGAAGTCTCCCGTAGCTACTGGGACCACCGGGGACTTGAAGAAGGTCCCGTGGCCACGGGGACCACCGTGAACTTGAGGAAGGTCTCCCGTAGCTACTGGGACCACCGGGGACTTGAGGAAGGTCTCCCGTAGCTACTGGGACCACCGGGGACTTGAGGAAGGTCTCCCGTAGCTACTGGGACCACCGGGGACTTGAGGAAGGTCTCCCGTAGCTACTGGGACCACCGGGAACTTGCGGAAGGTCTCCAGTAGCTACTGGGACCACCGGGAACTTGCGGAAGGTCTCCCGTAGCTACTGGGACCACCGGGGACATAAGGAAGGTCTCCCGTAGCTACTGGGACCACCGGGAACTTGTAGGAGATCCCATAGCTAGCGGGACCTCCGCAGGGACCACCGGTGACCTGTACAAGGACCACTAACAACGGGTCGCTGGATTCGCAAAACATCATGAATTGTCTACGTCTGGAAATCTCACCCACAGAGGAAATGGGAATTTCGGCTTCCCTGATTCCCACTGAGGAAAATAGGAATTTTCTGCGTATTTGGATCACAGGATGGTGAAGAGAAATGGGAAGCGTCAGAGGAAATAGGCCCTTCTCCTCTCCCTGGAATTATGACCCCACAGGAGGAATATGAACTAACTGCAGTTAGAAAATATACAGTAGATGAAAAATAAAATGCCCCGCACTGGATACAGTAGGAACTGAATGCCAAACTACAGTAGGGAGGGTTACAGATAAACAATCCGGTGAGCTACGAGGTCTACCTGGGGTAAGAGACAAATTACAGGTGCAGCTGTAATTTGCAGGGCATAATAATACATAATAATATAGGCAGGGCAACCAAAATGACTACAGATCAACAGATAAGTTAACAAGGATTTCAGGAATTACAGGAGCAGAGAATGGCGTACAGTAGGGGGGGGGGTTGTTAAGAATAGTAAGGACTAAAGATGGTTGCTGGAGCAGTTGAATGAGCTACATAATAGAGACCACGTAGACAATGAAATGAAATAAGAACGAGAACAATGTACAAATGAGCAAGGAGGTCCACAAGAAGGTAGATAAGCAGGAGAGGCAGCGGCCAAAACAGCAGTTAAGCATGTTGTTGTTGTTATAGATTCAGCTACTCGGAACAATGTTCCAAGTAGCACGGCTATGGTGAGCCCAGTTAGCAGGCAGTAAAGATACACTCCTGTGAAAGTCTATTAGAGAGCAGGTGAGTCTTCTTCTGAGCTGAAGAAAGTCTCTGCCATTGTGTACGAATTTAAAATATTGTGTGACATTCAAAACCTCTAAATATTACGATAATATCAACATTTCTCATATAAAGGATAATTTTCTAGTAGTTCAATTTCAAAACATTGGAAGGCTGCGAGTCATGTTTGAGACACACGAGCTGGCTGCAGGAATAAAGCAGTTTAGCTTGTATTAATACAAGTGCTGTATTCAGTAAATCATTAGCATCCTATTGAATAAATCTCTCCCTCGTATTTAACTCATTAACAACATTTTTTATCACCCATTTTAGGTTTTTTTTATTTAGGTCTCAAAAAATCATACTCATTACAGTATGAGTACGAGTTGTTTAACTCATTAAACAACATTTAAACCTTTTTTATTCATTCTCATTTTAGGCTTTTTTTTTTAGGTACAAAAAATCATATTGCATAAAATTTCCAGGGTACAGTTTTGGCCTTCTGCTTGTGCTTGAATTAAATATATTAAAAAGTCTTTCTGTGGTTAAATCTAAAATAAACATGTGAATTTCTTTTCCCCAACTGGACTAGAATTCAGCAATTATAAAACAAAAAAAAATATTGTTCTAGTTTCTGGCAGAAGCGCATTCTTACGTCATCAGGGGCGGCTCTTTCACTCTATACATTTTTTTTCACTCTGCCTTCAATGAAATTCCATGAGAAATGAAATCTTTTTGCTATCTTATTCTCGGGCACCGAGGGCAGCCCGACTTTCTCCACTCTCCCGCGAGTCTGAAGGCTGGACACGTCTTACACTAAGACTGTTCTTCACTCACGTACTCATCCAGGACTTCACCTACGAACTCACTCACGATCTCGCCTATGAACTCACCCAAGCATTTCTCTTCGGACGAGAGTGTCTAGTTCACTCTGTGTAGTCGAAGGTGTATGAGTGTCAAGTTGGGGCCTGAGGTCATGGGGGCTTCATGGGATCCTAGGGGGCTTCAGGGTTCATGGAGGCTTCATGGATCACTTGGGGGCTTCAGGGTCCTAGCAGGCTAGTGCCTAGGGTCTCTATGTTCACTAGGGCTTCAGGCTATGAGGGGCTTCAGGGCTCACTACGAGGGCTTCATGGTTCACTAGGGCTCAGGCTCACTAGGAGGGCTTTCATGGTTCACTAGGGGGCTTCAGGGCTCACTAGAGGGCTTCATGGTTCACTAGAGGGCTTCAGGGTCATCACTAGGAGGGCTTCATGGTTCACTAGATAGGGGGCTTCAGGGCTCACTAGGGGGGCTTCATGGCTAACTAGGGGGCTTCAGGCGGGCTTATGGCTATAGGGGCTTCGGGTACTCACTAGGGGGCTTCAGGATCACTAGGGGCTTCAGGATACTAGGTGGCTTCATGACCCGAAGACACTGGCCATAATTTAGAAGTAATATCGACTAGCGTTTAACACACTAGGTAGGCTTCGTCATTTGCTCGACTGGCAATACGTTAGTATATCTAGCGTTCACCAATTCGATATGCATGACGTTGTCCAATACGTCATGGACTACTGCATCCTGTCAATGGCTGTCATAGGCTGTTGACATAAGCTATTGACAGTGTCTGTCAATAGTGTCTGTCAGCGGGACAGTGTGTGTGTAATTTCTTCACACTTTGTGAATGTGATGGCTGGGAATGCGTCGGTGGACAGTGTGTGATCTCTGTCTTAAGGTCAAAGGTCACTCAAGGTGTCTTAGAGTTCGAGAAGGCGAAAGTCAGGCTCGCGTTCGAAGACCGAAAGTCAGGCTTCGCGTTCGGAGCCGAAAGTCAGGCTCGCGTTACGAGAACGCCAGTCGGGAGAT
>WNGS01072847.1:9330385-9342166 GCA_020271785.1 Procambarus virginalis
AAAAAGGGGAATTCATTTGGCTGATAATATCACAACAGATAACCTTTCCAATATTGGAATCCTTATGGGATCAGATGTCTACCATAAGTTTATCAAAGGAAAGGAATACAAACACGGTATGAACGTGTTACCATCTGCAGGTGGCTATTTGCTAACAGGCCCTGTATTACGGCTAAACCAACCCGCACCTGTAGAACACCAACATGCCAACCCAGTAATGGTTGCATGACTAGGAGACCAGTCTCCACTGCAACTCAGAGACATGTCCGAGGAAGAGCTTGATCCCCCTGTACACAAGTTATGGGACCTGGCAACTCTCGGCATTGTCCCTGAACAACCTAGCCCAGATGATGACTGGACTTACAAACAATACCTGGACTCAGTTATATACAGAGATAATCAATACTGGGTCAGGTTACCATGGAAGCTGAATCACCCTCAGCTACCCGTCAACCATTTTATGGCACAAAACCAATTGAGATCACAGGTGTTGCGCTTACAAAGACAACCTGAGAACTTGAAGTTGTACCATGAAATAATACAGAAGCAACTCGATGACAAATTTATCGAAGTTGTTACAAATGATAACCCAAAGGAAGGTCACTACTTACCACATCATTGTGTACAGAAGAATTCTGCAACTACCCCATTACGGATAGTATTTAATTGCAGTGCTAAAATGAGGCCGAGTAGTGTTTCGTTAAACGACTGTCTTCAAACTGGCCCTAGCCTAACACAAAGGCTTTACGACGTGCTGTTAAAGTTCCGTATTGGGACTTATGCATATACGGCCGACATCAGCAAGGCATTCCTTAGGGTAGGTCTTCAAGAAGAAGACCGGAACTACACAAAGTTCCTATGGATTAAGGATCCTAACGATCCGAACAGTGAATTAATCACTTACCGGTTTGCCTCTGTCCTTTTTGGCGCCACATCATCTCCTTTTCTGCTCCAAGCTACCTTGGATACGCACTTGAAGAAGTCCAATAGCCCAAACAAGACAGAAATTAGCAAAAACCTGTATGTGGATAATTTTCAAGGTACAACCAACAGTGAAAGTAAACTGTTGGACATATACCATGAGGCCAATCGAGAATTAATGGGAGCCAATATGCCTCTCCAATCTTGGGTCTCTAACAATGAAAAATTAAATCAACTGATCTCAACTGAATTTCCCGATTACCAGGTACCCGAGATGACAAAGGTACTAGGTGTCGAATGGAACACGACAACAGATCAGTTGACAATCAAGTCAGTGGAGCCTGATACCACTAACTTAACAATGAGAAAATTACTATCACAAGTCAGCAAACCCTTCGACCCATTAGGACTATTAAGCCCAGTACTGATTAATGGGAAGTTGATAATACAGGAATGTTGGCAACAAAAGATAGGCTGGGATGATCTTCTAACACCTGCTCTACAAGAAAAATGGCAAGGTTTAGTAAAAGATTTAAGTACCCTAGAGTCTGTCAAGTTCCCCAGGAACACAGTAGTAAATGAAAAGGAACCAATTAAGCTACATGTATTCTGTGATGCCTCAGGAAAGGCTTATGGAACAGTAGCTTACCTGGTCACAAATGGGCAAGCCAATTTGCTCACATCAAAGGCCAGAGTGGCACCTTTAAAGAAAAGATCACTGCCACAACTGGAATTAACAGCCTTACTGTTAGGAGTAAGATTGGCTCATTATTTGATCAAGGCCTTACGCCACATCCACTTTAAAGAAACAGTAGTTTGGTCAGATAATGAGGCAGTACTACAGTGGGTTAAGAACAATAACAGTAAGAATCCTTACGTGAGTAACCGCGTTAAGGAAATACGAGAGTTGTCAGCAGGGTATAAACTAAGATATGTACCCACAAAAGAGAATCCAGCTGACTATCTCTCCCGAGGACTGACTTTACGGCAATTAACAAAGGCAGAGATGTGGTTCAATGGACCTCAGTGGCTAATCAGCGACCAGTGGCCTGAACAAAAGCCACAAGTCATTGTGACCAATGTTACTGTTCCCACTGAGAACCCAGAACCACCTCGGACTTTGGTAATTGATCCTACTCGGTACTCTGAACTGAACAAACTTATAGGTGTCACCCAAGTAGTGTTTGATTTTCTAAAGAAAATAGGAATCAAGCATAAATTCCCTAATGCCCTAAGGTATTGGGTCAAAAGAGCTCAGATCGACACATTCGGGACAGAATTTGACAATGTTCCAAAGAAGCTACAACGTGATCTGGGTCTCTGGTTAGACACTGACAATTATAACATAATCAGATGCGGAGGCCGCTTACAGCACGCTGACATAGATTTGGAAGCAAAAAATCCAATATTGCTCCCTCGTCACCACATAGTAAGCAAACTAATTGTGTTACATATACACAAATACTGCACTCTGCATGGTGGGGTATTAGATACTCTCACAGACTTAAGACAACAGTACTGGCTACCCCAAGGTAGACAGACAGTAAAATCAATAATCAAATCCTGTGTTGTTTGCCGGAGATACGATGCCAGAGTGTGTCCATATCCTGGCCCACCTCCACTTCCGAAGGAGCGAGTCGTACATATTCGTCCCTTTGAGACTACAGGAGTAGATTTCACAGGAGCACTAACACTTACAGGCACTAAAGACAAGAAACCAGTAAAAGCTTACATTTGTCTTTTTACTTGTGCCACAACAAGGGCAGTCCATCTAGAAGTGACTCCCGATATGAGTGCCGAAGCATTCTTACAGGCTTTCCGCAGGTTTGCTTCACGTAGATCCTGTCCTAAGTTAATGATCTCAGACAATGGGTCCAACTTAGTGGCAGGAGAAGCATGTCTGAGGAAAATCTGGACACATCCAAAGGTACGCACAGCCCTAAATCAACGGCAGTGCCATTGGAAATTCATACCTCCCAGAGCACCATGGCACGGAGGCTTCTATGAACGCATGGTTGGTACGGTAAAACGTTCTCTACGGAAAACCCTACACCGCCAAAAGATTGACCTGCAGGAGCTTCAAACAGTAGTCATAGAGATAGAAGCACGAGTCAATAACCGACCACTTACCTACCTCTCTGATGATGTTTTGCAGCGTGAACCATTAAGTCCAGCTCATTTGATGTATGGTAGACCTCTCAAAACACTTGTGTCCCTTACGGACGAGGAACCAGAGGATCCTTCATATGTCAAGAGAGTGATTTGGTTCAACGTTTCAAACATCTATCAAGGGTGATAAGTCGGTGGAATGACGTATGGACTCGAGAATACCTTACAGCTCTGAGAGAGTATCATTACGGGGCAAACAACCCCTACAACAGAATTAACTTGAACCCTGGTGACATAGTTCTGGTGGATAGTGATGGACCACGCTCAGAGTGGCCTTTAGGTCAAATAGTCTCTGTTCATCCAGACAGCCAGGGCATCTTGAGAATAGTGAAAGTGAAATGCCGAGGCAACACTACTCTCAAAACTTTAGAGAAATTAGTTCCTTTAGAACTGGCCAGGAACGAAGACGTACAGCGACTTCCAGCACCCGATACGCCAGTACGGGACATACGTCCCCAAAGGACTGCAGCTCAACAATGTAAACTCAAATTAAAGCAGCATTATAATTCTGAAGGAGAAGAATAAAGTGATCGCAGTCCTTACCGGGACTTCGACCCGTGTTCTTCCCCCCCGGAATTATGTCGGGAAACCGACACACTCATACACAAATAGTATAGTCTTCCCTTAACAGTATCCTCTTAAAATTAGAGAATGGGAGACTCCGTGACGTCATCGACGTCGCCGCAGTATTTACATTATTAAACCACTGTTCATACAACAGTTTAATGTCTAAATTGAATAAAAAAGTGTTCAATAAGACTGAATATAATTATTAACACCAAAATATAGCTTGATTCCCTTGTTAACGTAAATTTAACTTAGAAGTAGAACACAATATTGGAACAAGGGAGGCAGAGCGTCTCTTACAGACGCCACGCTCACAAAACAATAACAATGGGTGCTCGCGTGTTGTGATAATGGCCACACAGGATAGACCTACTCTGCCTTAAGAAACTGCCACAGCAACATCACTACTACAAATGAGAGCACTCCAGTATCCGTCTTACCAAGTATTTGTTTATTATTCTAGTGCACTTTTTAATATCAAATTTAAGACGGTTACATATATGAACAACACCAACACCATGTACGTGTACCCCATTTTTACAGCCCTCACATACCATGTTATACCTGTATTGATATGTTTAGGGAAATGTACTAACTCCTTGCATCCCAAACAGGTAAATTGTGACTTGGAACAGCAAGTAGCTGAGCAGTAGAACTACACATGTACCTAGCTGTTGCCAGCCTTGAAGGCCTCCACAGCCGCCATTGGCACCATGAGGCACAGGGCCACACCCACATAGATGCTACCATGACACAGCCTTAGTGGGCCCTTACTACAGGCTCAGATAAGGCCATTCTAGTTATTGTAGTAGTAGTATTCATAACTAGTAATAATTGTTGAAATAATAGTAGATTAGACCACCATATGTGGTATGATAAAATAATATAATTAAACTTAGGTAAACAATTTGTAGTTTAAGAAGGAGCCATTACAAAGTGGTTTAAGCTACAAATTGTCCCCCCAATTTGTGTGAGATTAATTTCAGGCAGTTTTAACAAGTACATACAGTCCACTCAATTTCTTACCTACTAAGAAAAATAAGATAAACTTTAATTTATTGAAGTCAATTAAAAGAAGATATACTGCCTGGAGTTTTTACCACACATGCCTCGAAAATGCCAACTTACAGTGACATCCATATCACCTACCCCCCCCCCCCATTCATTTCGCCATCTGAACGTTCGAAAATAACCTTTTTTCGAACTTTAATTGAGTTCTTTTTTGTATTTCATCTCCTCAGCGTTCTAAAACCATATCATGAGCTGGAATTAACTCCCGTCACTCACTTTTTGATAATGGGTTCATTTCTGAAAATGTGAGTTATAATGAAGGATTATTGGATTTGGGAGACAATGTGATGTTGAATTACCGTGGATGGTTGGTGGTGTGGTGATTGTGGTAGTGTGGTGATTGTGGTGATTGTGGTAGTGTGGTGATTGTGGTAGTGTGGTGGTGGTGATTGTGGTAGTGTGGTGATTGTGGTAGTGTGGTGATTGTGGTAGTGTGGTGATTGTGGTAGTGTGGTGATTGTGGTGATTGTGGTAGTGTGGTGATTGTGGTGATTGTGGTAGTGTGGTGATTGTGGTGATTGTGGTAGTGTGGTGATTGTGGTAGTGTGGTGATTGTGGTAGTGTGGTGCTTGTGGTGATTGTGGTGATTGTGGTAGTGTGGTGATTGTGGTAGTGTGGTGATTGTGGTAGTATGGTGATTGTGGTAGTGTGGTAATTGTGGTAGTGTGGTGATTATGGCAGTGTGGTGCTTGTGGTAGTGTGGTGATTGTGGTAGTGTGGTGATGGTGATTGTGGTAGTGTGGTGATTGTGGTAGTGTGGTGATTGTGGTAGTGGGTGATGGTGATTGTGGTAGTGTGGTGATGGTGATTGTGGTAGTGTGGTGATTGTGGTAGTGTGGTGATGGTGATTGTGGTAGTGTGGTGCTTGTGGTAGTGTGGTAATTGTGGTAGTGTGGTGCTTGTGGTAGTGTGGTGATTGTGGTAGTGTGGTGATTGTGGTAGTGTGGTGATTGTGGTAGTGTGGTGATGGTGATTGTGGTAGTGTGGTAATTGTGGTAGTGTGGTAATTGTGGTAGTGTGGTGATGGTGATTGTGGTAGTGTGGTGATTGTGGTAGTGTGGTGATGGTGATTGTGGTAGTGTGGTGATTGTGGTAGTGTGGTGATGGTGATTGTGGTAGTGGGTGATTGTGGTAGTGTGGTGATGGTGATTGTGGTAGTGTGGTGATTGTGGTAGTGTGGTAATTGTGGTAGTGTGGTAGGTGGTGATTGTGGTAGTGTGGTGATTGTGGTAGTGTGGGTATTGTGGTAGTGTGGTGCTTGTGGTAGTGTGGTGATTGTGGTAGTGTGGTGATTGTGGTAGTGTGGTGATTGTGGTAGTGTGGTGATTGTGGTAGTGTGGTGATGGTGATTGTGGTAATTGTGGTAGTGTGGTAATTGTGGTAGTGTGGTGCTTGTGTTAGTGTGGTGATTGTGGTAGTGTGGTGCTAGTGGTAGTGTGGTGATGGTGATTGTGGTAGTGGGGGACTATGGTGGTGATAGTGGTAATGATAGTGTTGTGATGGTGGTGGTGATGGTGGCATGCGTGATAGTGAATGGTGCAAAGCGTGTTAGTATTGGTGGTAGTGGTGGTAGTGGTGGTAGTGGTGGTAGTGGAGACGGTGTTGATGACGAGGGGATAACAAATCAATACTGATGATGATGATGATGATGATGATGATGATGATGATGATGGTGATGGTGATGATGATGGTGTAGTATAATGAACGCTACAACAACGGAGACGCGAGTGACTTCACACACGGGTGTATCTTTGAGATTTAACTACACAACCATCCTACAACCCGGAAGATTAAATCGACCAACTACGCACACCACATGACATGATCACTACATACAAGATTCTCGAGGGAATTGATAGGATAGATAAAGACAGGCTATTTAACATAAGAGAGGGCACACGCACTAGGGGACACAGGTGGAAATTGAGTGCCCAACTGAGCCACAGAGACATTAGAATGTTTTTGTTTAGTGTTAAGAGTAGTAGACAAATAGAAAGCATTAGGCAGTGATGTGGTGGAGGCTGACTCCATACACAGTTTCAAATGTAGATATGATTGAGCCAGTAGGCTCAGGAACCTGTACACCAGTGATTGACAGTTGAGAGACGGGCCCGAAGAGCCAAAGCTCAATCCCCGCAAGCACAACTAGGTGATTACATACACACACACACACCCACACAAAAACACATCCACACACACCCGCCTCCCCCACACACAATAAACGCTACACCATCCATCACCAGCATTAGGATGCTACAGTGGCTGGTGCTGGCCCGGGACCTGCGAGCTCTCGAATTCCCTTAATTAAATTTTAGGACATAAGATCAGGTCAAGGTCTCACACACACACACACACACACACACACACACACACACACACACACACACACACACACACACACACACACACACACACACAAGTGGTTTAATAGGGAATGTATGAAAGCAAAGGAGCTGAACAAAAGGGCATGGAGGAACTTCCGTAATAACAGAACACCAGAAAGTAGAGAGAGATACCAGAGAACCAGGAACGAGTATGTCAGTGTGAGAAGAGCAGCTGAGAAAAGGTATGAAAATGATATAGCTAATAAAGCCAAGACTGAACCAAAGCTACTACACAGTCACATCAGGAGGAAGACAACAGTGAAGGAACAGGTGATTAAACTTAGGGTGGGCGAGGACAGGTACACAGAGAATGACAAAGAGGTGTGTGAAGAACTCAACAAAAGGTTCCAGGAGGTCTTTACATAGAACAGGGAGATATCGAAATTACAAGAGATGAAGTCAAAAAAGCACCTATTGGAGCTGGATGTGAGAAAAGCTGTTGGGCCGGATGGAATCTCACCATGGGTATTGAAAGAGTGTGCAGGAGCACTTTGCTTACCACTCTCCATAGTGTATAGTAAGTCACTGAAAACGGGGGACCTACCAGAAATATGGAAGACTGCTAATGTAGTACCAATATACAAAAAAGGGTGACAGACAAGAGGCACTGAACTACAGGCCAGTGTCCTTAACTTGTATACCATGCAAGGTGATGGAGAAGATTGTGAGAAAAAACCTAGTAACACATCTAGAGAGAAGAGACTTCGTGACAACCCATCACATGGGTTCAGGGAGGGTAAATCTTGCCTTACAGGCTTGATAGAATTCTACGATCAGGTGACAAGAATTAAGCAAGAAAGAGAAGGGGGGGCGGACTGCATTTTTTGGACTGTCGGAAAGCCTTTGACACAGTACCCCATAAAAGGTTGATGCATAAGCTGGAGAAACAGGCAGGAGTAACAGGTAGGGCGCTCCAGTGGATAAGGAGTACCTAAGCAATAGGAAGCAGAGAGTTACAGTGAGGGGTGAGACCTCACACTGGCGTGAAGTCACCAGTGGAGTCCCACAGGGCTCTGTACTTGGACCTATCCTGTTCTGATATTGTAAATGATCTCCCAGAGGGTATAGACTCATTCCTCTCAATGTTGCTGACGACGCCAAAATTATGAGAAGGATTAAGACAGAGGAGGACAGCTTGAGACTTCAAGAAGACCTGGACAAGCTGCAGGAATGGTCGAACAAATGGCTGTTAGAGTTTAACCCAAGCAAATGTAATGTAATGAAGATAGGGGTAGGAAGCAGGAGACCAGATACAAGGTATCATTTGGGAGATGAAATACTTCAAGAGTCAGAGAGAGAGAAAGACCTGGGGGTTGATATCACGCCAGACCTGTCCCCTGAAGCTCATATCAAGAGGATAACATCAGCAGCATATGCCATGTTGGCTAACATAAGAACGGCCTTTAGAAACTTGTGTAAGGAATCTTTCAGAACATTATATACCACATATGTCAGACCAATCCTGGAGTATGCGGCTCCAGCATGGAGTCCCTATCTAGTCAAGCATAAGACTAAACTGGAAAAGGTTCAAAGGTTTGCACAGACTAGTACCCGAGCTGAGAGGTATGAGCTACGAGGAGCGACTGCAGGAATTAAACCTCACTTCGTTGGAAGACAGAAGAATTAGGGGGGACATGATCACCACATTCAAGATTCTCAGGGGAATCGACGGGTTGATAGAGACAGGCTGTTTAACACAAGGGACACACGCACTAGGGGACACAGGTGGAACTGAGTGCCCAAATGAGCCACAGAGATATTAGAAAGAACTTTTTTAGTGTCACGTGGTTGACAAATGGAATGCATTAGGAAGCGATGTGGTGGAGGCTGACTCCATACACAGTTTCAAGTGTAGATATGATAGAGCCCAATAGGCTCAGGAAACTGTACACCTGTTGATTGACGGTTGAGAGGCGGGACCAAAGAGCCAGAGCTCAACCCCCGCAAGCACAACTAAGTGAGTACACACAACACACACACACACACACACACACACACACACACACACACACACACACACACACACACGTTAATCACCAGTTGATTGACAGTTGAGAGGCGGGCCCGAAGAGCCAAAGCTCAACCCGCAAGCACAATTAGGTGATTACAATTAGGTGAGTACACACACACACACACACACACACACACACATATTACATGTGAATTTAGTTACTATAATGAACTAAATCTATTCATCTATCCATACAAGATGGACATTAAATCAAATCAGTCACGTATTTTTTTTTAGATTACCGAAAACTCTCAGTTACTTAATGCTTAATCTTCTCAAAGCAAAATATCACGTTAGGTTCAAAGTATAATTCGAAATAGGGTTTATAAAGGATTTATGATCAAAGGCGTCTGGGGAAATTTTGCTTTGCTGCGTTCTGGAAGATTAGGTAGAATCGGGAGAAGGAATTGAACAGATATATTACATAGGACAAAAATCTATTTTTGGCTCACAGTAGATATATATAGTGCGTGCAATAAGGAGCTGCAATCAAAAGCATTGCACTGCAAAATTAAAAGTCTACGCCACTATCCATAAAAGAGAAACTCTCTCCGTGGAAAACAGCCTTCGATAGAAAGACATCTACAAGACAACGCAGACAGCATTGTCTGTCATCTTATCATCACTTAATGCTGCTGGAGACAATTTCCGTGAAAGATAAAGCATGCCTCCTCCCACTGCAAGCCCCTCATGCTGGGGAGTTTCTATTAGCAGTTTATAATTCTTCCCTGGCCACCTGCTTCGAAAAATTGATCACAAGTATTGGTTTTACCCTTCGCCTTGATGCCTTTACCATGATCAAGCACAGGGGAATCTGAATCAGCGGACCAATGGTCACATTTGTCGAACGTCAGAGGTAATGACTGCTCGGCCTGAATGATCTGTTCCATAATGAAGCGAAGAGTGTCTTCAGCCAAGTGTCTTCAGCCAAGTGTCTAGCACAAAGGGAACCTCCCCAAATATGTATAGACCTGAGTCAAAACGACCAAATGGGATGCAGGCGATGAGTCACAATAAGTCGATTGAGAATCGACTTGAGAATGGTCCAGGACGGATCGAAACGTCGTCGTCCCTTCACCTTCTAGTGTGTGGTCTGGTCGACCAAATGGGATTGTTCATATGACCCTGTTCACCATCCCATTCACCACCCTCTAGCCATGGAGGGATGGTGGTAACAGGTCATTCTCGACCACACGCGTATATCCACAGAGAGATGGTTATCCTCACTACAGTTACCTGGAGGTGGCGGGGGGTCGCATTTCATTCCCCCGTCAACAACACTATTAATCTTCAGCGGTAATTAAATACTCTCATGATAGCTACTCAAATACTCACTAATTTTCTTTCCAAGAATTTAATAATGCTTCTTGAATATGAATACATGAATATATTAATTAATCTTTTTAAATTCCTTAATTTCGCCGAGGACACCTGAGACCTTTACAAAATATATATATACATTTTGCTTGGAATTATTGTGGGGAAAAGATAGCAACGGAAAGAGAGAGAGATGAGAGAGAGGAGAAGAGAGAGAGAGAGAGAGAGAGAGAGAGAGAGAGAGAGAGAGAATAATTCACTCACACATATTCAAGAGTCCCGTTCTTGCCTGATCGAGAAACAAATGACAAGATACAGTAAGCGGGGGACGATAGATGCCACACATCCACCTAGCCTACTCAGTAATGGTGCCCATCGTTCCATGTGCTCACGCCAAGACCAAGCCGAATAACACACAAGTTTCTCTATCCCCCCCCCCCCCCGTGCGCCTGTCACGCACAGCTGCAGTAGCACACGAACGACATTCCCTAAAGACACGAACGCTACGTGGAAGCCACAACGCACGCAGCGACCTCTCTCTGATGTGTGTCTGGACCGCTGGCTGTCCGTGTACACATCCTGCTGGGGTTGAGTACATACACGACTTGTAGGTGTACATCCCTACACCGGTGTGTAGGTGACACCTACACCGGTGGGGTGCCCCCAGCAGTCTGGGGCTGGGACCCCCCGTCCTAACCCACCTGGCAGAGTCAATGCTCACCGCTCACCACAGAAGGCTAATACAAGAGTTCTGAATAACGAAATATTGGTCTTCTGAATAACGAAATATTGGTCTTCTGAATAACGAAAACACACAAACAATAACGAATACTCAAAAATTGAGCTGAATTTCGTTGCTCAAGGCTCCCGAAAAATTCAATTTTCCCACAACCAATATGTACGAACCTCGACAGGTTCGGTCAGACCAGACATCCAAAAACGTTCGAATAAATCAGAAATATTCCCGATCTAAATCGGATCAGCTTATGGATATCGGCAGAACGTTGGCAGACGGCGCATATATCGCTAACTACGAACCCATTGGTTCGAATCCCGCTTCCTCGGATGCGAGTATGTGTCACTCTCACGTATCGCGGCGCCACTAATTGGACACAAAGCGGTTGTCTATCAAGATAGGGTTGCCACCATTTCCATCTCTGTATTAGCGACAAACGTGGAATGTATATTGTGTATTATTGGTGTTAATATTTATTTTCGGTGTGTGGATTTAATGCTATACTATCAATGTATATTTGGAGTGACAGCAAAGTGGATTATTTGGGTCATATCTGATGGGGATTGTTATTAAAATTATTTGTGTCTTGTGCTGTGTGGAATATT
>WNGS01072847.1:9351475-9372319 GCA_020271785.1 Procambarus virginalis
TGTTCTTGGTATTTGTGGTACTTGCTTACACAGGTTACTGCTACTGCCGAGAACATTGTCACTTGAACTTATTCTTTAATAACATTGTCACTTGAACTTATTCTTTAATACCATTATCACTTGAACTTATTCTTTAATACCATTGTCACTTAACCACGCAGCAAACCCACCTATACGTACACAATACGAAAGAATTTTTTTCAGTGTCAGAGTAGTTAATAAATGGAATGCTTTAGGCAGTGGTGGAGGCTGACTCCATACACAGTTTTAAATGTAGATATGATAGAACCCAGTAGGCTCAGGAACCTGTACACCAGTTGATTGACAGTTGAGAGGAGGGACCAAAGAGCCAAACCTTAACCCCCGCAAGCACAATTAGGTAAGTACAAGGCCTCCACACTACGTCGGAGGACAGGAGATTCAGAGGAGACATGATTGTAGCGTATAAGATCCTAATGGAAACAGTCAAAGCAGACAAAGAAGCAATGTTCATAATTATTAATATTGGAAGGAGAGCGGGCGGGTGACATCAATGGACTTTTGAAAAGGATTCGAGTTTGAGAGACGTCAGAAAATGTATATTAGCATACATGTTGTTAATAACAGCAACGGGATAAATTATATTATTGTTGAAGTAGTATCTATACAGGGCTAGAAATAGCATTTGATAAGAACCATTGAGGAAGAGAGACATTACATTAACCAATTGAAAGCTGGAAGGACGGAGCTTAGGAGCTAAAGCTCTTCCCATGTCAGCTTATCAAGGTAAGTACGAACATACAAGATACTCAAGGGGACAAGATGAACAAGGATAGGTCTTTAAACTGACAGAAGGTAGGACAAGGAGACAAACAGAAGCTAGATATACAGATTTCCCGTCTTAAGAAATGAATGGAAATACTCGGACCCCTGTGTGGGTGGCCAGCAAGTGGAACGCGCCAGAAGAAGAAGTTATGGAAGCCACCTCCAGCCACAAATTTAAGAACAGATCCGACAAAGATTTTCAGCGACATAATAACTAAGCTATAACGCAACAGGCACAAGAAGGCCAGTTGGCGGGGCAGAAAGTGCTAAAGCTCACTACCTCAGTACGTACCGAGATATAAGAACATGTACAGCAGTTGATTGACAGTTGAGAGGTGGGACCAAAGAGCCAGAGCTCAACCCCCGCAAGCACAACTAGGCCAGTACACACCTAACACACACACAAGCACACACTGGGGTCCAAGAGCTAAATAGCTCGATTCAGCAGACACAAATAACAAACACACACACACACACACACACACACATTCAAGATTCTCAAGGGAATCGACAGGGTTGATAAAGACAGGCTATTTAACACAAGGGGCACACGCACTAGGGGACACAGGTGGAAACTGAGTGCTCAAATGAGCCACAGAGATATTAGAAAGAACTTTTTTAGTGTCAGAGTGGTTGACAAATGGAATGCATTAGGCAGTGATGTGGTGGAGGCTGACTCCATACACAGTTTCAAGTGTAGATATGATAGAGCCCAATAGGCTCAGGAAACTGTACACCTGTTGATTGACGGTTGAGAGGCGGGACCAAAGAGCCAGAGCTCAACCCCCGCAAGCACAACTAGGTGAGTACAACTAGGTGAGTACACACACACACATTACATTACTTGACGCGGGACCAAAGAGCCAGAGATCAGCCCCCGCAAACACAACTAGGTGAGTACACACACACACACACACACACACACACACACACACACACACACACACACACACACACACACACACACACACACACACAACGATAAACACACACTAAAAAACACATTACCATTGAGAAACAGGTGTATACCCGAGGCTGGAACACTTCTCCACCTGGCCTGGCCTCCCCCGACGCCGCCACGGGGGGACCAAAAATGCATATTACGAGACACAAACCTTAACATTCCCATTGTATGTGAAGCAAAGTATTACATTAGTCTCTTTTTCGCCCATCAGCAGAGTCGTAAACGCTCAATGGGAGACAAATTTTTTAATGTTGGCGACTGAATGCGTCTGAATTGTCTGGCGAGGTAAGAGTATATATATATATGTGTGTGTGTGTGTGTGTGTGTGTGTGTGTGTGTGTGTGTGTGTGTGTGTGTGTACTCACCTAGTTGTGTTTGCGGGGGTTGAGCTCTGGCTCTTTGGTCCCGCCTCTCAACCGTCAATCAACAGGTGTACAGTTTCCTGAGCCTATTGGGCTCTATCATATCTACACTTGAAACTGTGTATGGAGTCAGCCTCCACCACAGGTGTGTGTGTGTGTGTGTGTGTGTGTGTGTGTGTGTGTGTGTGTGTGTGTGTGTGTGTGTGTGTGTGTGTGTAATGCCCTCTTGGCTCACTGGCAGCTGAACAAGCATGCCATAAGCTACAGTGATACGTGCTTGAATGGTACATTGGATACTGGAGTACCTCTCGGGTAGGAATCCGATGGTTTCAGCGAGAGGGAGAGGGGGGGGGGAAGATATGAAGGGTAAAGGAGGAAATAAGCGGAGTACGGCAAGAGTCTGTGCTAAGGTCCATTTGTTCTTAGTATACACTTCATTATGAACGGAGAGGGGGAAATAAACTCCAGCATATAAACACTAATAAACATTTGCTGATGGTGCAAAACTAACGATAAACATCGGAAAAGTGAGAGAATTATACTAAACTACAAAGTGAACTAAACACTCAAGGGATACTCTGAAAATGGCCTTCTGGGACTTTATTTCAGAACAACGAAAAGTTAAAACGATTGGGGAAAAAAATCGAAAAAAAGGAAAAAAGTCTATTAGTTGACATAATCCCAAAATATTTGGATTAAGGCAAACATCACCTGAATAGACATCGAAGTCCTCCGTGTCACGTTCAACAACCTACGTGAAACCCGATCTTAAATATGCAGCCTCGGCATAGAAGCCCCAACCTGAACAAATACAGACTTAGACGCTGTCCATAGATATGCAACAAAGCTCTTTCCCGAGCAGAGGCGACTGAAAGGACTGAGGGGGGGGGGACTGAAACAAATGAAGCCTGATTATGAATTACGCAGAAAAGATTTTTGACATATAAACATGAAGTTTGGCAGCTAGATTACCGAGCATTTGGCCTGTGTGTATGAGGACGGGCTGTGTGTATAAGGACGGGCTGTGTGTATGAGGACGGGCTGTGTGTATAAGGACGGGCTGTGTGTATAAGGACGGGCTGTGTGTATGAGGACGGGCTGTGTGTATGAGGACGGGCTGTGTGTATGAGGACGGGCTGTGTGTATAAGGACGGGCTGTGTGTATAAAGACAGGCTGTATGTATGAGGACAGGACTGTATGTATAAGAACGAGCAGAACAGATACAAGAAGCGGCTAAACATCAGCAGCATCCGCTAGTCTGGTTCCATCTTGGCCTCCAGAATCCAAACAAAGAAGCCTTCAGAAACATTATACACAGCCTCTCTGAGACAAGGAACTCCCCCACCCCCCAACGTTAGCAGCAGCGACGGCGTCAAACAAGGCGAGGTTCAAAGACCTGCCTCATGACTCGTCCCTAAGATGTGGTAATGCTCCAGGAAGAGAAACAACTGGGCCAGACCCCCACTGGACGAGGGCTAGAAAGTGACCAACATGAGAGAGAGAGAGACAAAGCAATATTTAGATCATAGATCAACAGAAGGAACGGTTGTAGATAGTGATGCGACACACACATTAGGTGCTTATATATCTTGAGGTTATCTTGAGGTTATCTTGAGGTTATCTTGAGGGGATTTCGGGCTTAGCGTCCTCGCGGCCCGGTCCTCGACCAGGCCTCTTTTTTGTTACACACCTTCCGGGAAGCAGCCCGTAGCAGGTGTCTAACTCCCAGGGTACCTATTTACTACTAGGTAACAGGGGCATCAGGGTGAAAGAAATATTTTGCCCTTTTGTCTCCGCCTCCACCGGGATCGAACCGGAACTTCAGAACTACGAATCCGAAGCGCTGTCCACTCAGCTGTCAGGCGCCCTATATGCCAGAAAAAAACAAAACTTCTTCGACGTGTGTTACAAAAATCGAATAGATTATATTAGACACAATTTAAAATGTTTATTTGTTTGAAAAACGAGTGAATATTGTCACTGTATTGACTTATTGGTGATGGAAAGGCGGAGCTCCAGAGCAGACGCTCGACTATAGCATGAACCTCTAGATGAGCACACACAACGCACACACACACACACACACACACACACACACACACACACACACACACACACACACACACACACACACAAAGGGATTACAGGAGGATAATAGAATGTCTAGGAGAAGTGCCGTGGAAACTACAAAGAAAAACAGCGCAAGATTTGATGGACTTAGTCAAGTGGAAACGCAAGGAGGCCGAAGAGAGTTTTACACCAACAGTAAAAGAAACAGTAGGAGCGAACATAATAACCCATGGTTTAACAGACTGTGTCAGGAAGCAAAAAATAGAAGCAGGAGAGAGTGGAGAATGTAAAGAGGACAAAGGACAGAGGACAATAAGATTTGATGCAACAGAGTTAGGAATGAATACATTAATATAAGGAAAGTATCGGAAAGGAATTGTGAAAACAATATTGCAATGAAAGCCAAAAAGCAACTTAAATTACTACATAGTCACATAAGAATTAAAATGTGGATGAACGACCAAGTGACAAAACTAAAGAAAACAGAAAGTGACAAGGAAATCTGCGAGGAACTGAATGCTAGTTTCCATGGAGTGTTCACAACCGAGCCTGAGCAGCTCCCATTGTTAGAAGAGAAGATGACTTAAGATGAGAGAATAACATATATAGAGGTGACAGCAGAACAGTAACGAGTGGAGTACCTCAAGGATCGGTGCTGGGACCAATTCTATTTCTAATATACGTGAACGACATGTCTACATGAGTAGAGTCCTATATGACGATGTTCGCGGACGACGCGAAGTTAATAAGACGAGTTGTGACAGATGAGTATTGTAGGATACTCCAAGAGGACTTTAACAAGCTGCAGAGATGGTCAGAGAAATGGCTACTGGAGTTCAACACGAGCAAGTGTAAAGTTATGGAAACGGGACTAGGTGATAGGAGATCAAATGACCAGTACACAATGAAGGGAAACTACCTTCGTGTGACGATTCGAGAAAGAGACCTGGGAGTGGACATAACACCAAATCTAACTCCTGAGGCACATAAATCGGATAACGACAGCAGCGTACTCTAAACTAGCAAAAGTCAGAACGCCATTCAGAAACCTAAGTAAGTACGCATTCAGAGCGCTTTACACTGCCTACGTGAGACCAGTCTTAGAATATGCAGCCCCATCATGGAGCCCGGCCCCACCTAAAGGAAAGGAAACCTTATGTTTCCTAAAGGACATTAGGAAACTGGAAAAGATTACAAAATTTGCGACGAGGCTAGTCCCGGAGTTGCAAGGGATGAGATGTGAAGAGCGACTGAAGGAACTGAACCTGACGACGTTAGAAAAAAATGAGGGAGCGTAAAGATATGACAGCAGCATACAAAATACTTAAAGGAATTGACAGAGTGGAAATAAACGAAATGTTCACACGGAATACCAACAGAACAAGGGGACATGGGTGGAACCTGGAAACTGAGACGAGTCATAGAGATGTTAGAAAATTTTCTTTTAGCGTGAGAGTAGTGGGGAAACGGAATGACCTAAAGGAACACATTGTGGAAGCAAACACAAGTCATAGCTTTAAAACTAAGTATGATAGAGAATTAGGATAGGACTCATTGCTTTAAACAACAGAAGGCTAGAAAGGCGGGATCCAAGAGCCAACGCTCGATCCTGCAGGCACAAATAAGCGAGTACACACACACACACACGCACACGCACACGCACACGCACACACACACACACACACACACACACACACACACACACACACACACACGCACACACACACACACGCACGCACACACACACGCCACATTCAGACATCATTCAGGGGACGCAGCTCCCTCCCCTGACGTAAGAGGTCGTTCCCCCTCACATCTTTGGGAAAATGACCCGATTTCAGATTTTTCCCTCCCACTTTAGATCGAGATTGCGTGATGACTTCAATGTAATCTTATTCGGGAGGAAAGGAGCTCTCCAACGGCAGGGAATTTCCTGCATCTGTCAAGTCATGGAGGAGATTGTTACTGGTCGGCCGGTCTCNACACTATTAATCTTCAGCGGTAATTAAATACTTCTCATGATAGCTACTCAAAATACTCACTAAATTTTCTTTCAAGAATTTAATAATGCTTCTTGAATGCATGAATACATGAATATATTAATTAATCTTTTTAAATTCCTTAAATTTCGCCGAGGACACCTGAGACCTTTACAAATATATATATACATTTTGCTTGGATAATTATTGTGGGGAAAAGATAGCAACGGAAAGAGAGAGAGAGAGAGAGAGAGAGAGAGAGAGAGAGAGAGAGAGAGAGAGAGAGAGAGAGAGAATAAATCACTCACACATATTCAAGAGTCCCGTTCTTGCCTGATCGAGAAACAAATGACAGATACAGTAAGCGGGGACGATAGATTGCCACACATCCACCTAGCCTACTCAGTAATGGCTGCCATCGTTCCATGTGCTCACGCCAAGACCAAGCGGAATAACACACAAGTTTCTCTATCCCCCCCCCCTGCGCTTGACACGCACAGCTCCAGTAGCACACGAAAGACATTCCCTAAAGACACGAACGCCACGGGGAAGCCACAACGCACGCAGCGACCTCTCTCTGATGTGTGTTTCGTGTTGTGTGTCTGGACCGCTGGCTGTCCGTGTACACATCCTGCTGGGGTTGAGTACATACATGACTGTGTAGGTGTACACCTACACAGGTGTAGGTGTACACCTACACCTGTGGGGTGCCCCAGCCAGGTGGGGCTGGGACACCCCACCCCACCTGGCAGAGTCAATGCTCACCCGCTCACCACAGAAGGCTAATACAAGAGTTCTGAATAACGAAATATTGGTCTTCTGAATAACGAAATATTGGTCTTCTGAATAACGAAAACACAGCAATAACGAATACTCAAAAATTGAGCTGAATTTCGTTGCTCAAGGCTCCCGAAAAATTCAATTTTCCCACAACCCAATATGTACGAACCGTCGACAGGTTCGGCTCAGACCAGACATCAAAAACGTTCGAATAAATCAGAATATTCCCGATCTAAATCATCAGCTTATGGATATCGGCAGAACGTTGGCAGACGGCGCATATATCGCTAACTACGAACCCATTGGTTCGAATCCCGCTTCCTCGGATGCGAGTATGTGTCACTCTCACGTATCGCGGCGCCACTAATTGGACACAAAGCGGTTGTCTATCAAGATAGGGTTGCCACCATTTCCATCTCTGTATTAGCGACAAACGTGAATGTATATTGTGTATTATTGGTGTTAATATTTATTTTCGGTGTGTGGATTTAATGCTATACTATCAATGTATATTTGGAGTGACAGCAAAGTGGATTATTTGGGTCATATCTGATGGGGATTGTTATTAAAATTATTTGTGTCTTGTGCTGTGTGGAATATTGTTGAAATTTTCATGTCATCATTACTATAATCATCATAATCATTACCATTGCAGAGTCGAGCTCCAGCTCATAAGCCCATTTCGATCATTCAGTACTACAGACACTAATCTTTCATTTTTTTATTTAAATATATTCACTCACTTTTCTTCAGCCAATAAAAACTCATTCCAGTTATTTTTAACTCTTGTATTAAGCCTCATCTTTGTCTTCTGTTTTTTTAGCAATACTTCCGTGTCTTCTTTGCCCAATTCCAGTTAGAATCTTTGATATCGTTGCTATGTCCCCGCTGTTCATGGTTTATTCCAGTGGGCTAATGTTCGGATCCACTGGACTTCCTCGCACCTAAGTCCCTTCAGGTCGACAACGGCTCCTAGTGCACATTTCTGGTCCTTCACAAATCAAATCAAAGACTTTATATTCATAAATGATTGTACACTTCTATCGCCCTTCGACGATACATTACTGCAGGCGAGAGACTTAATATATGATTTGAAGTTACCAACTTTCGTATAACGAAATGTAACAGATTCTTCAGTTTTGCTTTAAGGCAAATATAAGACCCACTGACAATTACAGGTGACCGTGTACATTTGTACAGAACGACAATCAGTAAGATAGGTACAATATAACGCTTATAACTAGTTTGCTGTACAGAACACTAAGTGTTATTACACACAGACATCACAATAACGTGATGCATCACGACAACCTTCGTGAGACATACTGTTGAGTGTGCAGCACCGGCATAGACAATACTTTGGCGGATCCTGCAGTCTCGGAGAGACTGCAGGATCCGTTGGCAAACCAGGATGATTTCCCGGTTGCAATTCTTTTACCATGTCGTAGCTCAGTCGATTAAGGCAGCGTCTGGGATCCTGTCGGGCGTAGGTTCGAGCCCTCGTCACGGCCCTTGTGGATTTGTTCACTAATTGTTATTACTCTGCAGTCTCTGGAGTTTATATCATCAACAGAGTCCAGCGTCAGGCTGGGTAATACTCCCTCTGAACACAGCTGATGTGACGGGGATCTGATTTCGACAGGAGTTTTAATTGGTCGAGAATAAGTCACCTCTGTGACAGTAGTAGCAGGAATCCATCAGTCTCAGGAGACTATGGAGTTGCGCTCTGGTTGTCGGTCTGGAGTGGCGTCACCAGGGCGCAAAGCCAGGGTACGTTGATTCGGGGGAGAAGCTGTTACCCAGGCAGCAGGTCCCCCTCTCCACGGCGCTGAAAGTCTGCAATGCAATAGAAAGGCATACGCCAATACGATTAGTTCCAGCGCCGTCGCAGGAACTGTGAGTTCCTGGGTTGACCTCGAAGGTGAAGAAGGGCAATTACTGTGACAGTAATTGCTTAATAAGATCCAATATCCAAGTAGGGGGGTAGTCCTACTTTCTCTGCTAACATCTTGTATTCTGTTGTTGTAGTCATGTAGACCTGCATTAAATACATCAAAATTAGTTAGTTGAATGTTCTTACAGGCAAGTTGAAAATGCTGGCATAATGTGAGTTGCCAGTAGCTAGGAAGTGTCAGAGTAGGAGAGCGTATGGTGTTTGCCGGATGGGTGATTCTTTTCAGAGAGAAAGTTATAATTAAATCATGGATTATTTCATAACGTGTCGTTACCAGCTCGTACGTCTCACAGTTTTACTCGCCTTGGTCAGCATTTTGTACATTCCACAGCTCACCACAAACTGAGATTTAGACTTTGAAAACTTTAATTTTGGACCAGCTGTCTCTGTGGAATATCTCTGCCTACGAGTTTTAGTTCGAAATCTGGATAAAACGAGTCCAGAGACTTCAAAGGGACAGCACATTTGCCCGGCTTGAATGAGAGGTTATTTTCAGCACTATATCTTTAACATATTTCTATACATTTCTCCATGGCATTTCTGGCTGGTACTAACAGACCTTCATTAATACGAAAACTATTTGCCAAAGTATTGTCTATGCCGGTGCTGCACACTCACCAGTATGTCTCACGAAGGTTGTCGTTTGAAAATTCCTGAATGCTGCCCAAACATTATTCAACTATTAAACTAATGAGTGTTTCTTGCCCGAGATTAAAGTGTGTGTAGTGTATACGTAAGTACACGTGCGCGCGTGTGTACACGTGCGTGTGTGTGTGTACACGTGCGTGTGTGTGTGTGTACACGTGCGTGTGTGTGTGTGTGTACACGTGCGTGTGTGTACACATGCGTGTATGTACACGTGCGTGTGTATGTGAAGGTCTTCGAGTCTTTGAACTCTCCCAAAAGGTGTCCTTTTACACTCAAGAAACATTAATCTTCTTTTGTGCGGGGTGAATGGTGGCCGTCAGAGCCGACCTCGCACGTAGTGTAACTGTGATAGTCCATCAACCCTGTGGTGTCGTGCCTTGCCTCTTAAAGCCTGCCTACGGCCAGTCCTTCATTCTGATTTATCTGCTTCTGTATACATGCCTGTTTGGTCTGTTGTGATCTCTGATTGCCTGCGGTCTGACTGGCTCTCTCTGTCGTTCCTCTTCCAGCATCGTTCAAAAATTTCCTGTATATCTATAAAGTTATTTACATAGTTAAGTAAATCTAAATATGTACCTATCAATATATATATTTACCGACCTAACTATTTGTGTTATAACATCATAAATGTTGAAAACTACTCCACACCAGACGACTGGTCTCTATTATCAGATGTGGGATGGGTGTCTAAGATACCCTAGATATCTTAGATATCTAAGATAGATATCTAAATATATTAACACATCTATCGTGTACATTTCCATCTAGACTCAAAAGTTCAATAATCAGCACATTTGTCACACCTTGTTTCCTAAATCCTCTGTTTCCGCTGTTCGCTAACGTGATAAGCAGAGCTGTGTCTACAGAGAGATAACGAGGCTATTCGTTCATTATCTCGGATAATTTTGGTAGCGAGAAGTAAACGAGGAGATTTATTCGCGCGGGAATTTCGCTGATTTATTCCATTTTTGATATTTATAAAATATATTTTTTTTTGCTTTGTTATGAGCAAGGATTTTTTTTAATGACCCAACAGCATGTGTGAAAATAATTAAGATGGTTATTACATTAAACGTTAATTACATAATTAGTAATGACAGTAATGATCATAATGATGAGATAAATAATGATTATAATGATGGTATCATAATGATATACAAAAAATAATACTAAATTATTATATTATTTATTGATAATCAAAAATTAAAATAACAAATAAAATTTGAGTAACAACAAGTGTTGTGAGAGACTAGCAAAAACTAAATAACGTTTATAATAATATAAATAAGATATTATTGTCATTATTATTATTAAGATATTTCTAATCTATGCAAATACAGCGGTTACTCAAAAGAAAATAAGAATAAAGGTAACTGCAGGAGGCTTATTGGCCTATACGAGGCAGCTCCTATTGATCCATACGAGGCAGCTCCTATTGGCCCATACGAGGCAGCTCCTATTGGCCCATACGAGGCAGCTCCTATTGATCCATACGAGGCAGCTCCTATTGGCCCATACGAGGCAGCTCCTATTGGCCCATACGAGGCAGCTACTATTGGCCCATACGAGGCAGCTCCTACTGATCCATACGAGGCAGCTCCTATTGGCCTATACGAGGCAGCTCCTATTGATCCATACGAGGCAGCTACTATTGGCCCATACGAGGCAGCTCCTATTGACCCATACGAGGCAGCTCCTATTGGCCCATACGAGGCAGCTCCTATTGGCCCATACGAGGCAGCTCCTATTGGCCTATACAAGGCAGCTCCTATTGGCCCATACGAGGCAGCCCCTATTGATCCATACGAGGCAGCTCCTATTGGCCCATACAAGGCAGCTCCTATTGGCCCCATACGAGGCAGCTCCTATCTATAACCACCCAATCCCACTCATATACATGTCCAACCCACGTTTGAAACAATCGAGGGACCCCACCTCCACCACGTTACTCAAATTGATAGGTTCAGTAACTTTCATTTTACATAAAGTCAAGAGGTTCAGCTTTTCGGACGTAGTTGGTTTGTTAAGTAAAGCTCAAGTGAGTATATGTGTGAGTACATATGATTTTATTACATAATAGATACGTTTCACAGCACATATCATCTGAAATATATTATAGAACGCTTGGTAGCAATATGCTGCCGACCAAAAAAATATTTATATTGATCAGAATAATTTACAATATACAGTTTTTTTTTAATAGAAACAGATTTTACAGAATAAAAATGCTGTAATATGTAAACACATTTCGCTACATACATTTTTCTCAATACACAAATATTCAATAATATTTTGACTAAGCACTGAATGAAGGCGAGGGAGATACAAATAATATATATATATATATATATATATATATATATATATATATATATATATATATATATATATATATATATGTCGTACCTAGTAGCCAGAACTCACTTTTTGGCCTACTATGCAAGGCCCGATTTGCCTAATAAGCCAAGTTTTCCTGAATTAATATATTTTCTCAATTTTTTTTCTTATGAAATGATAAACCTACCCATTTCATTATGTATGAGGTCAATTTTTTTTATTGGAGTTAAAATTAATGTAGATATATGACCGAACCTAACCAACCCTACCTAACCTAACCTAACTTATCTTTATAGGTTAGGTTTGGTTAGGTAGCCGAAAAAGTTAGGTTAGGTTAGGTTAAGTAGGTTAGGTAGTCGAAAAACAATTAATTCATGAAAACTTGGCCTATTAGGCAAATCGGGCCTTGCATAGTAGGCTGAGAAGTGCGTTCTGGCTACTAGGTACGACATATATATATATATATATATATATATATATATATATATATATATATATATATATATATATATTTATATATACCTTATCTATAGAACAAAAAAACTAAAAAGAAAGACGGACAGGAGCCGAGTTCCATTTCAATCCTTGAGACATTTTGCTGAGAAATTCATGAATGTTTAATGATTGGAAAATGTTTATTGCAAAATGATTGTTCACGCTCGGGCGCCTTCGTTGTGAGAATGTTGATTCACGTTGCTTGGAGTGACGTGTTTGGGATCCTGGCTGAACCAAATAGAAATTTTGTGAATTATTAAAAAAATCAAACCTATTTTGCCTTGCTTTGCGGGGAATTTTATAATGCTATAGTTTATTATTGCACGCGGTTGTGTGTGTGTGTGTGTGTGTGTGTGTGTGTGTGTGTGTGTGTGTGTGTACTCACCTAGTTCTCACCTAGTTGTGCTTGCAGGGGTTGAGCTCTGGCTCTTTGGTCCCGCCTCTCAACAATCAATCAACAGGATTGTGTACTCACCTAGTTGTACTATGTGTGTGTGTGTGTGTGTGTGTGTGTGTGTGTGTGTGTGTGTACGAGAGAATGGGAACATTCTTGAACATTACTGGATACGGTAGGCCTATTAGCCTCATGAAAACACCCCATCGACTGACACTCTCGAGGATACCACCCACAACAGCTCTATAAACCTCATAATAGATGCACAAAACAAAGTTCCTGCTGTAAGGAAGCGTGCACCAAACATCTCTCCTTACCCGGGAATCGAACTGGGAGCCATTGCATCGTGAGTCGACTGGAAGGACGGAAACAGAGACGGGAGAGGAGACAAGAGTTATGGAAGAGGAAGGAGACAGAAGGAAAGTGACGCCGATGAGGACATAAATGAGATATTTGAGATGAGAAAGATACGAGGATGGGAAAAAATGTTTGGCGAAAGAAAAACTATAAAACAGAAATGAGTAAAGATATATTGAGAGTTGTGAGAGGGGATATAGAGCTCTTGGAGGGGATGGAACTCTTGGAGTGTATAGAGCTGTGGGAGGGGAGAAATGTGGGAGGGGATAGAGCTGTGGGAAGGAGTAGAACTCTTGGAGGGGATGGAGATGTGGGAGGGGATAAGACCTCTTGGAGGGTTAAAGCTCTTGGAGGGGGAATAGAGCTCTTGGAGTGTATAGAGCTGTGGTAGGGGAGAAATGTGGGAGGGGATAGAGCTGTGGGAAGGAGTAGAACTCTTGGAGGGGCTAGAGCTGTGGGAGGAGATAAGACCTCTTGGAGGGGATAGAGCTCTTGGAGGAAGATAGAGCTGTGGAAGAAGAAGAGCAGCCCTTTTGTAGAGCAATATTTGGGCCGAGGAGAAGAGTATTACCAGCATGTTCCTTGATGGCTCAGTTCCCATCATTATCATCATTCCTTACCGTCTCTTTCCTCACCTTCCTTGCTCATCACCTTCACTCTCCCCCTCCCACACCTTCACTCCCCCCCCCCCACACCTTCACTCTCCCCCCCCCCCCATAATGCACCATAACCACACCCTGAGAACAATGCAAATGACCAGTTAATCAGACAACACAAGAAAAATACTCAAGCAAGATGACAAGGAATTATGCAAATTTCTCTACGTAATTATCTATGAAGGTATTAACAGGGAACATGAAGAAGCGGTTCAAGAAATCCTAAGAGAATAATAGAGATGGCAGCTTGATTGAAACAAGCAACACAAGCAAGAAAGATGTTGACCAGACCACACACTAGAAGGTGAAGGGACGACGACGTTTCGGTCCGTCCTGGACCATTCTCAAGTCGATTGTGAGAATGAGACAATCGACTTGAGAATGGTCCAGGACGGACCGAAACGTCGTCGTCCCTTCACCTTCTAGTGTGTGGTCTGGTCAACATACTTTAGCCACGTTATTGTGACTCATCGCCTGCACAAGAAAGATAGTTTGCTTGGACAAGATCCCACCAAGAATACTGAAAGAAGCAGTAATGTCGTCAATTCTTTACTTTCGAATTTGAGAGCTCGGTGTTATAGACACATTTTCTTAACGTCTCCGTGGACAGGATTAGAAAGCTGCAATGGTGAAGCACATTGTGTAAACACCATTTGATGCAACATGCAACTCATTATTTTGAAAATAGAAATCTATCTAAAGGTTTAGAAAAGAGACAACGCGAAGGCTATTAAGAGACACTCATAAGAAAAACTAGAACATTTACAGGAAAGCTGAATTTCCTCTTCACCCCAACAAGGATTCAGCTAAAGAAAAACCATCGCGATAAATGTATTTGAGTTTCATAACGAGATAATGGCAAAAAAAGAATAAATTAATAATAATAATAATAATAATAATAATAATAATAATAATAATAATAATAATTACACAAATCACAATGACGTGATAAATGAAATGACTCAATCCACAAGGAGCCTTAATTAAAAGGCTTCGAACCTATGCGCATAAGTTGACCAGAGCGCCTCTGGGAACCCTCACCGCGCAGGTTCGAATCCTCATCACGGCCCTTGTGGATTGGTTCAAATAATAATAACAACAATAATAATATTTATTCAGTTAAAAGTACACACACACACACACACACACACACACACACACACACACACACACACACACACACACACACACACACACACACACACACCTCTGTTGATTGACGGTTGAGAGGCGAGACCAAAGAGCCAGAGCTCAACCCCCGCAAGCACAATTAGGCGAGTTCACACACACACACACACACACACACACACACACACACACACACACACACACACACACACACACACACACACACACACACAACCATTCACACATGTCTCTCTGTTTACACCTCCCGCTTACAAACAATCCTTAAGATATCTCCATTCAGAAAATCCTCCATACGGAGCATGCAAATAAACCTTTCCGGAAATATTGCATATTGTGCCCATTTGCAAACGTCCACAGCTGTGCAGTTGCGTTCTGCAACTTCTCTTGCATTTCTGCTTCCTCTTTTTTTAGACCAGGACACTCGACACTTTTTTTTCCACCAGAAACATCTGGGTCACTTGACCCCACTGTTATGACGTCACAAGCAATCTGATTCACCTCTTATGACGTCACAAGCAATCTGATTCACCTCTTATGACGTCGCACAGATCAACGTCATAAGCAATCTAATTCACCTCTTATGACGTCACAAGCAATCTGATTCACCTCTTATGACGTCACAAGCAATATGATTCACCTCTTATGACGTCATAAGCAATCTAATTCACCTCTTATGACGTCACAAGCAATCTAATTCACCTCTTATGACGTCACAAGCAATGATTCACCTCTTATGACGTCACAAGCAATATGATTCACCTCTTATGACGTCATAAGCAATCTAATTCACCTCTTATGACGTCACAAGCAATCTAATTCACCTCTTATGACGTCACTAACCATGCGATTCACCTCTCGGATTGAACGTCACAAGCCGCATGACCCAGAGACCGTGGGTTCGAAGCGTCCTAAAAATCGTCCAATATTGCAGATTTGATCCAATTTTCCGCTTCGAGTTGGCTGGAACTGAACTATCAGGGGAAAGCGCCAAGTCATTACGACTATATAGCACTGGGAAGAGGTCAGGATAAGGATTTGGGATGGGACGAGGGGAAAGGAATAGTACTTAACCACTTGGACAGTCGGGGATTGAACGCCGCCCTGCATGCAGCGAGACAGTCGCCCTACCGTCCAGCCCAAGTAGTTGGGCCGAGTTGGTTGGAGAAGTCACGTGCTTTTGTTTACATACATATCAGCTGACTAATGACGTCACAGCGCGGGCTGTTTATACGAGTTTATGTCCAATAAGTGATTTTTTTTGTTCGTTAATTTTTTTTTGTTTACTTTTCATTTACGTTTTGTTATATATATGCTTTTCACGCAGTTAGAAATTCATGGTTCAATTTTGAGCACATGTTCAAAGGTTCGAGGCTTCGAGTATGTTTTAAGAGGAATTTTTTCTGTTACTAAAAAAATTATCGTGTCAAAATTATTATTTCTGGATTTTTCATTCAAACTTTGGTTAAAACTGTTTTCTTTTATTTTATATCGGGTACACACACACACACACACACACACACACACACACACACACACACACACACACACACACACACACACACACTCAAACATACAGCTAAACGGGGCCTCGCGGCTGAGTGGACAGCGCTCGGGTATCGTAAACCTAATGGCCCCAGGTTCGATTCCCGGTAGAGGCGGAAACAAAGGGGCAAAGAATCTTTCACCCTGATGCACGAACACCCCCCGCGCGCGCGTGGGTGTGCCTGCGCGAGTTACAACTTACATATTACATATCACTGTTCAAAACCCTCTTCGAACTTTGAATCTGAACGACCTCGCCCAAAACTGTCGTCCAAGAAGCAGTCGTCGTCGTGTAAACGCTAGATATTTTTTAGATAACAGATATTTTTAGATATTTTTTAGATAACAGATATTTTTAGATATTTTTTAGATGACAGATTTTTTAGATATTTTTAGATCTAGTAAATACTAGATAAACACTTAGAGAGACGTCGCTTCTATTCTCTGTCTGCTACATGACTACCTGAAGAGACTATATACACGTACAGTACCTTGACCCTGAGGTGATTTCGGGGCTTAGCGTCCCCGCGGCCCGGTCGCCCGACCAGGCCTCCTCGACACATGGATCAAGAGCTCAAAGATGTCGTTGCTATCTGCACACGTACATGCGTGTTCACGCCCAGGCACGTATATCTATGTGTATCTTCACTACTGTGATTGATCTAACTGTATCCTGCTCTAGAAGTTAGTTCCGGTGAGAGATTTTTAATGTTAATTTTTAATGATTTTTAATTTTTAACGTTTCTGTTGAAAGAAAACAAGACACAAAGAAAGGGAACTATCAAGGGGGGGGGGGGAAAGCGCCAAGCCATTACGACTATATAGCACTGGGAAGGGATCAGGATAACAATTTGGGATGGGACGAGGGAGAGGGGGGAAAAGGAATGGTGCTAAGCCACTTGGACAGTCGGGATTGAACTCCGACCTGCAATGAAGCCAGACCGTCGCTCTACATAGTCCAGCACAAGCTCGGGCGTTGATGAACTGCCACAATATGGAAATTCAGAGAGCATGAACAAGCTCCTGATTACAGAAGGCTTTTGTACTCGCTCAGTGGCTGTCAGGAAGTTTAATACTCTCCCTTTGAAAATATATATTATGTAATCAGTGAATAATCAACCGTAAAATACATTTACAGATTAATTTTTGGTTTAAAACAACAAAATTGGGGACAAAAAAATCAGTTTATGGTTGAGAATGGCGGTAGTTGAGGACCCCTCCATCGTTATCTATTGGCACTTCCCAACCACTTGGGCTGGACGGTAGAGCGACGGTGTCGCTTCATGCACGTCGGCGTTCAATCCCCGACCATCCACCAAGTGGTTATGCACCATTCCCTTCCCTCCGTCCCATCCCAAATTCCTTATCCTGATCCCCTTCCCATGCTATATAGTCGTAATGGCTTGGCGCTTTCCCCTCCTGATAGTTCCCTCCACTTACTCGGTGAGTCCCAGTGAGGGAAGACAACGTAATAAAATATAAGGAAGCTTTCCATTGGGATGGGAAGAGTCAACAGAGATCTTCCTCAGCTGAGCCTCTAACAAACCGAGTATTGTTTCAAGATTATCTTTCGTCTGTCTGTCCTCATGTGTCTGTCTGTCTGTCTGTCTCTCTCTCTCTCTCTCTCTCTCTCCCAACTTTGCAGGAGGAATGGTCTGGGTTCCGGGACAGACATAGGTTAGTCGAAGCCATTTATCTATGTTAGCGTCCAAGACAGAACCATCCCTGCATATTCGTAATTGGGCCAAAACAAATGCAGGTAGAAGCTAAATAATAACAGTTGGAACGTATTGCTAACACTTGTGGTAATAAAATAAATTGGATTCTGGGGTTTATTGAATTTATTCATTGATTTTTTTTTTTGGGGGGGGGTAAGGATCTCCCTTCAAATCAGGACTTCCAGATGTTTTGTAGAACCGCAAAACTCTCTCTCTGTATGTCTGTCTGTCTGTCTGTCTGTCTGTCTGTCTGTCTGTCTGTCTGTCTGTCTGTCTGTCTGTCTGTCTGTCTCTGTCTCTCTCTCTCTCTCTCTCTCCCTCTCCCCCTCTCTCTCCCCTCTCTCTCTCTACCCCCCTCCCCTCTCCCAGCAAGGGACGCCTGAACCAGAAATCGGCGAATGGTTTTCTCGCGACACAAAAGTTTAATTACACCTCAGAGCGGGAAAGAGATGCGATATTTGGGAGGATTCTGATTAATTTCCAATCGTCCAGTCGCGAGAAGAACTACCCCGCGTCCCGGCAGCTTATGGCTCATATATATATAACTCATTGACGAAGGAGGAAGAAGAGGAGAAGAAGAACAAGAAGCAGAGTAAGAACAACAAAAAGGTACATTGAAAGTGAAGGAAAACAAGGAAGTAAGGAAGTAAGGCCAATAAAGCACTAGGATAATTTTGATCATGATTCAGATCTCAGAAAGGTAGCTGGATATCACCCGACAGACAAACGAGAATTTGATGGCAGGTGATGATAGCGAGAGACGGAGAGGGACGGAAGGGAGAGACGGGGGGATAATGACGATAACCATTGGGCAAATATCGGAGGCGTCGGCACGTGAGAGACTATAGGGGTGTTACCATGACAAATATATCGGGGGGGGGGGGGATGATCCAATGAGAATTTAACGAGTGTTTTGTTGTTGTTAAAGATTCGCTACCTGGAATCTACCTAAAGATTCGCTACCATAGAGACATATTAGAAATAAATTTTTAAGTATTAAGAGAAGTTAAGAAATGGAATGCATTGATGTGGTGGAGGTTGACTCCATACACAGTTTCAAGTGTAGATATAATAGAGCCCAGTAGGCTCAGGAACCTGTACACCTGTTGACTGACAGTTGAGAGGCGGGACCAAAGAGCCAGAGCTCAACCCCGACCCGACGTAAACAAAGACACAGACTCAAGCCTCACAAACAAGTAGACACATCCAACAAAAGACCCCGAGCAAGCATGAACAGCAAAAAAAAAAGAGCAACACTTCCCGCAGTTCTAAGATAGCAATTAAACACTTGGCGGCGGCGAACCAACAGCCGCGAAATTAATGGCCGTTGCTCACGTTACCACCAAGCAACTCTAATGGGTGTTACTTGTTTATTTGCGCCTGTGTGTTGTTTGTCTTAGCGCCTGCCCTCTCTGTAACCCTCACGCGCCTGCCAGTATTTATAAGGAGTTTGGAATACAGTGAGCATTTATAAGGAGTTTGGAATACAGTGAGCATTTATAAGGAGTTTGGAATACAGTGAGCATTTATAAGGAGTTTGGAATACAGTGAGCATTTATAAGGAGTTTGGAATACAGTGAGCATTTATAAGGCGTTTGGAATACAGTGAGCATTTAAGGACGTAACAAAGAGAATTGTGTCTTTGCTCACCATTGGATTGTATGTTTTAACTTCATTTACCTCGCGACGTGAGGCTCATTGGGGCCGCTTGTCGTTGAAGTTTTACAGAGATCAGATGTATTTAATTAGAAAAAAAGAGCATAAAAGACTTTAATAAAGATGACACCTCCTGCCGACTACACACACACACACACACACACACACACCACACACACACACACACACACACACACACACACACACACACACACACACACACACACGACTGTCTTGAAAGGTGTATATCAACAGGATCATATCACATTTGCATAGTTTACGAACACCTGTAAAGCTTTTATGAATGTGGACAAAGAGGCCACGAAAGCTCTGACCATTACCTAAGTGAAGCTGGTATTGGGACACAACAAACTTGAAACGAGTCTCTATACAAAATAAACTTGAGAAAGTTTAGAAACGTCACACAAGACCCGTTTCAGAACTGAAAGGACTTAAAAATACGAGGAGCACTGAAGTCTCATCACAAAGAGAGATGGGAGAGAGGAGACATGATCGCGGCATATAAGATCTTAATGGTGGGGAAATGACACGCTCTCGTAGAGGCCCCTAGCAATATAGAACCATGAATCATTACTTTAACGTAAATATACAGACTAAAAACCACACTCGAATTAGATGTGGACATGAAAAAAAATCCAGCTGGTCCAGAGCCATTGAATCACACGATCGACAGCTGAAACCAAGAGCTGAAGCTTACTCCAATGAACCCCTGATAGGCGAGAACCATTAGGCAAGAACCCACTTTAACACGTCAGTGCTACAGACTTATAATTTCTTGTCTGGAGCCGTTAAGGATGAAGTGAGTGCGGGTGTCGGCCAGCCTCGGCTCCCAGCTCTGGGGGAAAGAGACTAATATTCTTTTCATGTTTTCAAAGCAATAAACGTCGCGCTTATGGGATTAATTTAAGACTTGTGTGTAAAGCATTTCTTTTACAATGGCTCGGGTGGCAGCAGCTT
>WNGS01072847.1:9377407-9395708 GCA_020271785.1 Procambarus virginalis
AAATAAATTAATATTGCGTTAATGTTCACGTAAGGATATTCTCGAATTTTGCCTGCAAATTATAAATCATGTCTATCTCCCCACACCAATAAAAATGTTCTGTTTTTATTACAAAAATGCAGACAGTTCCCGCCCTATAAATCCTTCACGCGGAATTTACACCGTGAGAAAGACATACGATCAACGCTAAATTAAATCCTCAGTGTCAGTACAACCAGTTTTTAAGCCAACATATGAAATAACAATGTTCGGTTTCCAGTGTTTACGAACATGGTACCAGGGCTGGTACCAGGGCTGGTACAAGGGCTGGTACAAGGGCTGGTACAAGAAGGGTACCAGGGCGGCTGGTTGGTACAAGAAGGGTATCAGGGCGGCTGGTTGGTACAAGAAGGGTACCAGAGCGGGCTGGTACAAGACGGGTACCAGAGCGGGCTGGTACAAGAAGGGTACCAGGGCGGGCTGGTACAAGACGGGTACCAGAGCGGGCTGGTACAAGAAGGGTACCAGGGCGGGCTGGTACAAGACGGGTACCAGAGCGGGCTGGTACAAGACGGGTACCAGAGCGGGCTGGTACAAGAAGGGTACCAGAGCGGGCTGGTACAAGACGGGTACCAGAGCGGGCTGGTACAAGACGGGTACCAGAGCGGGCTGGTACAACAGGTAAATAGCTTGAACACTTAAGGTAACAAATAACAATTAACACAACACCATAGCACAGAGAACCATGATATAATGATTATTAACAGTATTATGATCAATTGCCATCCACACTTCCGTGGAAATAAATATTAGCCTGGCCTCTAGGACGCTCGAACGATAGAGCTTCTGCCTTACACGCGTGGGAGCCGTGGTTCGAGTCCCCTAGAGCCCAGGTGAATGAAAAGTATCCTGAAAATATTTATCACTGAGAAAATAGCATTGTACTACCGGATGGTGCATTCCAAATTCAACTTGTACTTCTAGCCGAGACGCTCTTGAGCTCATCATGGTTCAGATGGCAGTGTGTGTGTGTGTGCCAAGGGAGTCAAGAGTTCGAATCCATTATACTGCCTCCATATTATGATGGATATATCACCTTCTTGTGATGTATTATTATTGTTGCTACTGCCTTGAGAACATTGTATACAGCACCTTAAGAAAGGATGGATGTTACATCCGAAATGTTGGTTTTAATACACGTCCATATATAGTGGGTCTTTCCTGCACTCTCGTTATTATTATTTATGTGATGAAGCAACATGGAAACAGTTTGAAGACGATAGGGTCAAGGACTGAAATAAGTACCAAGAGCAAAGTATTACACTTAGCGGCTTTGAAGGTCGTCGTTAGGGCGGTGAACGACCCTGATGGTCGTCGTTAGGGCGGTGAACGACCCTGATGGTCGTCGTTAGGGGGGTGAACGACCCTGATGGTCGTCGTTAGGGCGGTGAACGAGCCTGAAGGTGATGGTCGTCGTTAGGGCGGTGAACGAGCCTGATGGTCGTCGTTAGGGCGGTGAACGACCCTGATGGTCGTCGTTAGGGCGGTGAACGACCCTGATGGTCGTCGTTAGGGCGGTGAACGACCCTAAAGGTCGTCGTTAGGGCGGTGAACGACCCTGATGGTCGTCGTTAGGGCGGTGAACGACCCTGATGGTCGTCGTTAGGGCGGTGAACGAGCCTGAAGGTCGTCGTTAGGGCGATGAACGAGCCTGAAGGTCGTCGTTAGGGCGATGAACGAGCCTGAAGGTCGTCGTTAGGGCGGTGAACAACCCTGATGGTCGTCGTTACGGCGGTGAACGACCTTGACGGTCGTCGTTAGGGGGGTGAACGACCCTAAAGGTCGTCATTAGGTGGGGGGGGTGTGAACGCGCTAAGTTTATAAGGCGTAAATCAAAGAAAAGCGCCCAAGTGCGCATTTTGTGATCAACCTTAGAAATTTTGCCCTCCAGGCTTATCAACTTTCAAAAGAAAGCTATGAAATTTTATTCATCTTCTAAAGACCTCCGTGTGTATGTATATCATGATATCATGCGCAATGTATATTATTTAGACATTGTTGTATTGTATTAGACCTAAAGAGAGGGAGAGAGAGAGACAACACACACCACAGTATCAGACGGAACGGTAATAATATGGAAAATATTCACTCGGAATTGCCCTAATAGAAAACATATACACACACAATATGGGGAAATATCATGGACATGGAAATATCATCAAATGTTAAGTGATTGTAATTGGGCGAGTCAAGAGACAAAGACAGGGACACACATTCGAACACTATATCTTGGATTGTAGTCAAATTGAGCCATTTAAACATAAATCTAAACTGAATGATATGGCAACTTATCTTATTATCAAGGATAAAATACCTGAAATCCTTGCCCTGTATCCACATTTCTCTCCGAGTAGATAAATGACATATGAGATTAAGAAACTCAGTATTGTGAAGACTAATAATAAACAGCAGCTCCCNCACCGTGAAATTTGCATGAAGCTAACCGCAAGCGTCTGGCTTCCAACGTTGAAGAGACAAACAGACATTCCGTTTATAGATATAAATGATGCCCAGTGATTAACGCAGTCGGGTCACAGCCGAATGGCCCCGAGTTTGCTTCTCGTCGCAGGGCAGTATTATGGGGGCACGTTTTCTTGCACCTGATGCCTCTATCCACCTAGCAGTAGAGACACGAACGTTAGACAACTGAGTTGACCTGCATCCTGAGGAAGGTCAGTCGCTGGCCCAGGAACTCCTCAATAAGCATATGAACGGCTTCCTGCTCCCGACAAAGGGAAGCCAAATATGTCCTGCCTGCCTGCCATGAAGCCAATCCGGATCCACAATCCGGATCCACGGTCGTTTTCTCACAGACGCAACATATAAACAAACCCGTTCTTCCTGAATCCTCGGCCATTGCTCGTCCACACACGCCTGACTACGAGTCCATGGACTTCCGTTTAAAGGGAATTAGAGAATTATGTTAATATAATTCATTAAGGGAACAAAGACGATGAAACGCTTGCGTGTGGGACCAAGGCGGCCGAGAGTCAAGGCTAATGTCAACAGTGGTGTGTGTGGGAGGATAATACCGGAGCGGGTAATACCGGGTGGGTTATACCAGCGGCGGCCGATACCCAGGGTGAGTAATACTCGTGGCAGCTGACACCCCGATGGAGCGGGTAATACCAGCGCCGTCCCATGATGTGTGATCAGTGTAAGTAACGAGAGAGAGAGAGAGAGAGAGAGAGAGAGAGAGAGAGAGAGAGAGAGAGAGAGAGAGAGAGAGAGAGAGAGGGGGGGGGGAGGGGGAGGAAAGCCTTTCACAAGAGAGAACAGCTTCTTATATTAAGCTATAAACATCAGCGTCTTGCCACAAGCTCTTCCACTCGTCTTACGACCCAATATCACTTTACGGTCACTCCCGGATGCCAGGATGTTTAGGCACTAAACCAGTCCTGTGTTTATTAAATGTTTAGACCAGATGTTTATCAGCACATGAATGACGTGAGAGTGCCAGTTGCCTGAAGCCAAAGGAGTGAGCATGACAATGCTATGATGAGGCAAAGCTGATGAGGAACTGATGATGGCAGAGCCGTTTATGTCAGAGTTGTCCCATCAGCTGTGAGGTAATGAAGATGGAAAATAGAAACAGGGAACCAAGAAGAATATAGACCATCAGTGGAACGGTAACTGCAGAAATCGGAAAAGACTGGGTACTGGATATAATACCCACGTAAACACCAGAAGCTCATTTAAACAGGATAACATTAATAGCACAAGTGAAGCTGGAGATCATTAAAAAGCTGTAGAATGAATCTTTCAAGACAGCCTTTACAGACTCTGTAAGCCCAATACTATAATAATCAGCAGAAGCATTGAATCCATACCTCATATATAACTAAACTCGACTTCAAAGAGTGCAGAGGTTTTCAACAACAATAACACTAGTTCCTGAATTAAAAAGAGGAAGCTACGAGGACAGGTCAACACATCTCAATCTCGGAATCCTAGTGGAGAGAAAAAACAAAGTGGACATGATCACAACATACAATATACTGAGTGTAATAGACAAGGTGGACAAGGACAGCCTCTTTAAATTGAGAGGAAGTAAGGCCAGATGATTTAAGTAGAAGCAGAATAAACAAATGGGCTGAAAAATGGAAAGGAAATACTCGTACCTATACAGGTGGTCAACAAGTGGAACGCACTGAAAGAGAAGGTTGTGGAAGCCACCTCTATCCAAATCTTTAAAGACATATTTGATTAAAATTCGAGCATCAGAATAATTAGATTGTAACGCTACGAGAAGAGCAATACTACCTCACCCACCAACACGATCAACCACCTCACCCACCACCTCACCCACCACAACGACCCACCACCTCACCCACCACCTCACCCACCACCTCACCCACCACAACGACCCACCACCTCACCCACCACAACGACCCACCACCTCTACTCTACACCCTCAGTAATCCGCCACGAGACGTCACCAGTCCCGGAGGCAATCCCTGCAGGTGTACAGTATAATGGCTCCCTGGATTATGCACAAGGCAGAAGGTGAGTCTATTAGAATCCAGGACACAATGCCCCGCTGGCGTGGCTCTAGGACGAGCTCTTGCAGCACTGAGTGACTCTATGATAGGCTCTTACTGAACTGGGTGCCTTTGTGGCTCTATATATAGGACGAGTTCTTGCATCGTTGGATGGTATCAACAGTTAGTGGTTCTATTACGAGCTCTTGCAATGTTGGGTAACTTTATATTCCCATGATGGGCTATTTGCAACAGCAGTGCATTGGTTTGGAGTTGGCCTCAAGGTCTATCAGCCTTTGGAGGGTTATTAAGCCACACAATAGGTAGCCGACCAACTTAGCAAGAATACTTTGATCCTGAACTTTGTTCAGGGATCAAAGTTTACTTTAGCTTAACAGAGTTAAACCCAACCACTTGGGCTCGACGGTAGAGCGACGGTCTCGCTTCATGCAGGTCGGCGTTCAATCCCCGACCTGCATGAAGCAAGACCGCCGCTCTACCGTCCAGCCCAAGTGGTTGGGCTGATTACTTGTGAGCTACTTATAACTAATCGTGATTCTCAGATACGTTCATAATCGCACTTAGAAAATAGTATATTGTTTACATGATATGTATATGGTTCCTCCGGTGTCTTTTCCAAGGAGTATACCCTACACCTGCCAGCGGTGAGCGGCTGTATCATCTTTATCTGTCTGCAACTGTGTCATCTTTATCTGTCTGCAACTGTGTCATCTTTATCTGTCTGCAACTATGTCATCTTTATCTGCCTGCATCTGTGTCACCTTAGTTCAATTTGTATGTATGGAAGTCATCTAACGGCGTGTTAAATCTTCCTTTTAATTTATTTCTCGCCTGCCCATCCAATTCGACTCGTAGGTAGAACGGCAAGGCATGCTTCTTGCAGGGTCGGAGGTATGTTGTTGTTGTTAAAGATTCGCTACCTGGAACAAGAAGTTCCAAATAGCACGGGCTATAGTGAGCCCGTAGTGGATTTGGTCGGAGGTAGATTCCCGACGGTGCAAGTGGTTGGGCACTGTTCCTTCACTCCGTCCTAATATCCCAGTTTTTTTCTACTTTACCCATGCTAATGGTATTCAATGATACTGGTTTGACACTTTCTACACATAATTATTTAACTTTATTACCTCCATGACTTTAGTGTGTTTGGCATATTTACTAATGTTGTTGTTCACTCTTGTATCTAAATCATTTATGTACATGGTGAATAACAGAGGTCACAGCACACTGATTGTGTGACACTATTGGCAAATTAACTGTACATATTAATGTGTATATATTACTGAATATATTTCTACATATGTGTTCTTGAGTATGTGGAGAAGGCGTAATATCAATACGATATGAGAGACCCTGTTATTTCGTAATGTTTCATTGTTGTTTTGGTGTTCCTATTGTATTTTTAAAGTAACGTAATTATTTAATAAAGTAAGAATAACAATCATTTTCTTCCTGTTACAATGGTGGCAGCGGTGGGATACGGTCCCATGCCTCTGAAGAGAATCATGCCTCAAATCAGTTTCTACAAACTTCCCAGCATTAAAGATTCTACAGGAACACTGGCAAGATGAAGATCAAATAACTTGCCAGCCAGTCCTGGGCCAGGGCAGGGAGCTTGGTAGGAGCAATGCGCCAGGAGTGGTGTTATGTCTCTTTGAGCCAGAGCAGCGAGCCATCTCTTCAGGCCAGGCAGCGAGCTGTCTCCCTGGTTCAGGACAGTGGACCATCTCCCTAGGCGAGGGTGGCCTTCCATCTCCCTGGGCAGGCGCTGCAGCAGGTGATTACCATTACTGCAGTTCTAAGCTGTAACAGTTCGAAGTCTCCATCTTCTGTTGTAGTCGAAGCTATTTAGCATTCCTAATGGCCAAACTTGCTTATTGAGTTTCGTCTGGAAACCTTTTTTTTAAGGTATCTTCAGAATTCGTAACGCTCTTGGAAAAGTCTGTAACAGATAGCCGATGAAGTCAGACAACAGCTGCATTTAGGGCTCCATCAGCTGCAGCAGCTGCGCCCAGTGCTACGTCATCTGGAGCAGTTGCGCCCTGAGCTCCGTCATGTGAGGCAGCTGCGCCTAGAGCTCTGTCATCTGGAGCAGCTGCAAGCAGAGCCATTTAACCTCCTTATATATTGCCCATACATCACAAGTTACTTCACTGCCCCTCACACGAATTCCAGTCTGCCACCATCACCACTACCACCACCATCACCACTACCATCACCACTACCACCACCATCACCACTACCACTTCTTCCGCCACTATCATCGACATCATCACCACAACCACTACCTCCTCCACCATAAACGTCACCTTCCTGATAAATGATTCCTACCTTGTTCAGGCCAACGAATGGGTCATTATCCCTGTAATTGCTTCCTTAAATACCACTTCCCTTCCCCAAGCTCCTCTGCCGGGTTAAGCAAACAAGGCAGTTGACGTAACAGGTGTTGGTGGGAACTAGGTCAGCAGGGTAATCACCTTGTTTGTGCTGGATGCCACCAGCAAGTAATATATAGTCATACTGCCTTAGCTGTTTCATCGGATAATTACCTTACCATACACGCTAAATTATACGATGATGCCAACAAAATAAACAATAATAATATAGGTCTTCAGTAGCGTCACAACGTCACCAAAGACGTTGTGACGCCACTGGAGAATATATTTCCAATGATCAGAATGATTAACTTCGAAATTTAAAATGCTGAGAGACCGAGTATCTGACGGAGCAGTGCATTCACCTACTTATACACACCTACTTATATTGACGGAGGTTGCGATTCAGCTCTTTGTTCCCGCGTCTGAAGTTGTTATTAATTTATGCTCAGGTTCCAGAGGTTATTGGGCTCTGTGACATTTACATTTGAAGCTGTGTGTGGAGTTCAAGTTCAAGTATGTTTATTGAGATAAGAAAGAAATACATCTCAAATGGATAGAGTAACTTAGGCTATTTTACCCCCCTGAAAAGTGTGTGGAGCTTCGCCACTTGACTTTCTAGTGCATTCCATAGGTCGCTTCTCTGGAACTGAAAAAAAATGTCTCTCTGGCTCATTTTAGTTCTTAGTTTTCCCATATACTCACCTAGTGGCTGAGTGCTTCTTGTTGTGTACCACAAATGTTAACAATTCTGTCCTTCTCTGCAATGTCTTTTTCCCTAGAAGATGTTGCATGTTATAATCTTGTCTCCCGCAACTCATCTGTCTTTCCGTTAATGGAGAATTATTTCCATTGGTCTTTATTTCCACGTATTTCATACCGCTCAGCTCCGGGACAAGTCTAGATAAATACCTGTGAACTTGTTCATAGTTTTGTTTTGTAGTGGACGTGATAAAGACTCGACGTTGGCGCCGCGTTTTCCAGATTTGGTCTAACATATGTGGTATACAGGGAGCCGGTCGGCCGAGCGGACAGCACGCTGGACTTGTGATCCTGTGGTCCTGGGTTCGATCCCAGGCGCCGGTGAGAAACAATGGGCAGAGTTTCTTTCACCCTATGTCCTTGTTACGTAGCAGTAAATAGGTACCTGGGTGTTAGTCAGCTGTCACGGGCTGCTTCCTGGGGGTGGAGGCCTGGTCGAGGACCGGACCGCGGGGACACTAAAAAGCCCCGAAATCATCTCAAAATAACCTCAAGATACAAGGTCCTGAATGATTTGTCATTGAGATACCTACAGACAGACAGTTTCCATGTTGGCCAACTTGTATATGCAACGGTAACATCCGTTTGATGTGTGAATCGGATTCGTTACTTCGAAAATATATTCGAAGTATAATCAACTTCTAGAATTTCTCTCCATCTTTTTTTAAAATCTCTCCTATAGTCACGACCCTTGTGGATGTGTTTATAGTTCATTGTGTCCGGCCTCCTGATCCTAGCACCAACTACCCAGAACTCCTACCAGGACAACCAAGATTAAATAATAAGGAAAGACTTAGAGAGGAGAAAACCACCACACACGAAGACAAGATTTGAGGAGATACGTTAACATTTAAGATCTCAAGGAAATTTATAAGGTAGATGAAGACTTTTCAGAATAAAGCAGAGTAGAATAAGAGAATATCAAGGTAAACGTGAAGCGCAAATAAGTCATAGGGATGTTATAAAGAATGTTTCTAAAGTAAAGGATGTAGTTAAGTTTCTAATGTACTTAACATGGAGTAAAGAACGAGGTTATACACGTTAATAAAATAAATACTTTCAAAAGTATATTTAACAAGAACCACAAGTGTTTGAGTTACTAAATACGATATCCGAGAGCTGGAAAGCCGGGGCTTAGGAGCTAGCACTCTGCCATAGAAACATATTTAGATGAGTATAAACACACAAAAACCTCACCTGACCGGCACAGCCTTTGTCTTAGGCATCCACTCTCGCTAAACTGCCTTACATGCAACTTTTGCAAGATCCCCATGCAATGTAGCGCTCTGCATGCAGTTGCTTCCATGCACAGCTTGCCAGAAGAGCACACTCCGGCACCAAGCTGGTGCTCATCAACACCAGTTGCTCCTTGTCGGCCATCTCTATTGCCCAGATAATTTTGTATGTAGTAATCAAGTCTCCTCTGACTCTGTCGTCTGGTCGTACTAGCAGGAATAAAAATTACCATTTAGATCAACTCGGTCATAAAGATGGTTATTTCTCATCAAACACTCTACTAACTCTGCCCTTACAGTTCTCTTGGGAGGCGATGCCGATTGGTATGCGAGTAGTTGTATTGCCAAGAACAAATTAAAATTGTTATGTGGCTAACAACGCTGCAGGAAGCATACATTTGAACAAAAACAGTTCATCACTGTTCTTGCAGGAGAACAGACACAGTTCATCACTGTTTTTGCAGGAGAACGGACACAGTTCATAAGAACATAAAAACATAAGAACAAAGGCAGCTGCAGAAGGCCTATTGGCCCATACGAGGCAGCTCCTATTTATAACCACCCAATCCCACTCATATACATGTCCAACCCATGCTTGAAACAATCGAGGGACCCCACCTCCACAATGTTACGCGGCAATTGGTTCCACAAATCAACAACCCTGTTACTGAACCAGTATTTACCCAAGTCTTTCCTAAATCTAAACTTATCCAATTTATACCCATTGTTTCGCGTTCTGTCCTGTGTTGATACTTTCAATACCCTATTAATATCCCCTTTGTTATGTCCATTCATCCACTTGTAAACCTCTATCATGTCACCCCTAACTCTTCGCCTTTCCAGTGAATATCAATTAATAAAATTTGCAAATTAATAAAATTTAAAATTAATAAACAGTTCATCACTGTTCATGCAGGAGAACAGACACAGTTCATCACTGTTTTGAAAAAAAGTTAACGTGACAACAAGACTGAAGCGGTCGTAGCAAACGAGCGAGAATTAAAAACAAAATTGATTTTTAGGAGTCAAAGATTCAAGCAGCAGCGACATGGCAGCACAAAATGATGCAACAAGACTGTATTGCTTTTAGAAATGGCTGGCGTGGACGTAGACTGATGCAGGACTCTATGCCCATGACGATAAATGCCCACAATCGACTGATGCAGGACTCTATGCCCACAATCGACTTGAGAATGGTCCAGGACGGACCGAAACGTCGTCGTCCCTTCACCTTCTAGTGTGTGGTCTGGTCAACATGACGATAAAGCCGAAGCACAAGGAAGATACACAACTATCACAATCAAGCTAGAAAGGGCAGAGAAGCAAATGACTCAAAAATCAAAGATAGTAGAAGGTCCTTGCTTCTTGCGTCTCCCTGCGCAAGAAGCAAGCGCAGGGAGACGAATGATTAGGAGGGTCGAGCTTCGAACCCCTTTCGGAGCTTCTACTCGACACCTGCGGCCACACACATCAGTCAAGTCCTGTTACCCGCCACCTCTACCGGATGCCTGGGCTGTGTCACCTGCTCCTGGTCCAGTCTGTCTGTCACTTGCTGCTGTTCCTGTGTGTCTGGGAGTGCGGTGAAGCATGCACGTGGGGTGTGCACAGAGGGGTGGAGATGCACAGTGCACAGCAGGAGACGTGGTCGACTCCTCCACTTGTGTATCAATAACAGAGCATCGTATCATTGTACTCTTGATGTGTACACCTAGTTCTTAGATCCTGCTGTGTATATATTTACACTGTATGGGTATTCTTGTTCGTCTGCCATGTTGTGTATATACGCAATATATACGTAGCGTTCAATACATGTGTTAAACACAATATATGTGTTGATTGCGTTCTCTCTGCGGTTAATTTAATTTACTTGTGGTGTTTTCTTGTGTTGTAGAAACGTGTAGTTTTTTCAATTATTTTTGGATGGTGGTCAGCCGTCGGCTCTATGTCTGCGGTCTTTGTCTGCGGGAGCAGGAAGCAGCCGGAGCCTTGGGGGTCCAGCCGTCGGCTCTCTCTCTCTCTCTCCTCTCGGCTCTAATCTTTTGTCTCCTCTGTCATGGTGATGCACAGTTTCTATTTCGTCCTCTTTGATGATGGTGTGAGTGGATATGAGGAGGCTGGTGGGTGTGTCTGTCATGTGGGTGGAGGGTGTGAGTGGATATGAGGAGGCTGGTGGGTGTGTCTGTCATGTGGGTGTGAGTGGGTATGAGGAGAGTGGTGGTGAGTGTGTCTGTCATGTGGGTGGAGGGTGCGAGTGGGTATGAGGAGGCTGGTGGGTGTGTCTGTCATGTGGGTGTGAGTGGGTATGAGGAGAGTGGTGGTGAGTGTGTCTGTCATGTGGGTGGAGGGTGTGAGTGGGTCTCTTGTCTCACTCTCAACCTCATGTTGGCTGTCTCTTGTTTTTCCACTGTTATTAATGCCTACTTTGTGTTTTTCCTCTCTGTCTCTTTGTCTAGCTTTATGTGTGTCTCTCTCTCTCTGTCCTTCTGTTTCGGTCTGTCTCTCTCGGTCTGTCTGTCTGTTAATAATAATAATAATAATAATAATAATGGATACAAACTCACACTTTTGTATTCGTGAACTTTATGTAAATAATTTACACCAAGTCTTTCGCACTCTCCTGAGTGCATTGTTAAGGTCTGAGAATGTGATTAGGACAAGATTTTCATCTCAACGTCTAATCTAATTAGACGTCTAATTAGATCAGACGTTGAGATGCAAGTCTCGCCCTAACCACACACTCAAGACATGAGATAAGGATATACCCCCTTATCTCCACACCTCCATACCTCAGATCCTCCTTAGATCCTCCTTTCCTCAGATCCTACTTCGGTACCTTCAGATGTCAGTACTTTATATACGTGCCCAGCATACGCTCCTAGATTCATTTGTTATAGTATTATTGTGTGTGATGTTCTTCATGGCTATAATGTTGTGTATTTTATGTAGGGACTGTTGCCCCGTGGTCTAATATGGGGACTTCGCTAAGACCTCGAACTGTAGATGTAACTGTTGCTAGCAGTGACTGTAGCTGGCTGTATCTGCGTCTGACTGGCTGTGACAGTGAATGTAACTAGCTGTAGCTGCGACTGGGAGCGGCCAGTGAAGCTGGTAACGTAGGGCTTGGCGGTGGTCTAAGGCACTCTCTAACAGACCCGGAGCTGCAAGGGCTCGGAAGGCTTGTCAGGGGAGGACTGCACTCATGGCTTGAGACACATTAGTTTTTTGTGTGTGAAGGCGACGGCGGGAAGTAGAAAGGGGGAGAGAGAATGAGATAAAGAGACAATGAGAGACAGAGAGAGAGAGAGAGGGAGAGAGAAACAAAGACACAGACAGACTTACAGACAGACAGACGGCGGTACATAATTCCCATTAATTCACACGAAAACAACTGGTATACAAATAATAATCATAATCCATAACTTACCAAAATAACTCTTCTTCAACAATTCCAACATAAAAATAAATGACTGAATTATTCAACATATATAACTTTTTTTTAGATTTTATCTCATTACTTCTATTCCCAACGATGTTAAAAATAAAAAACTCTAATTTAGGAGAAAAAAATAATTAATAATTAAGCATATGCAAATGGGAACATTTGCATATGTTAAGTTGAAAGAACATTTAGCTTTGTTTCTTGTTAGTGGCAACTATTTCTATTTACTTGTATGGTTAAGAACAATATATATATCGAACCAAACAAACTGGTCCGTTTGCTTCGCCAAGATTCCAGACCAAACGCTTAGGGTTAGGCTCATTAAACTTTGCAGGGTGACCGGTAGGTGTCAAGGGACTGTCATAGGCGGATCAGGGGGAGCTGGGGGGGGGGGAGGGAGGGGGGGGAGGGGTCGGACTTATTTAGGGGGGAGTGGATGATCGGCTCCCATAGCGAGCTCCATGAAGTCGTGGATATATAAAATGATCAGTTTTGATTCGACCCGGGCACCGCCGGGAACTCTTATTTAGTAACAAATGTAAACAATATAAATAATATAAACAAAATATTGGGAGGATATAAACAATTTTTTATATAACTGATATGGAAACTGGTCATATAACCCTCCATTTATAACAACCTCAACACACCTGGGTTACAGGACCCCACGACACACACCTGTGTTACTGGACCCCACGACACACCTGTGTTACTGGACCCCCACACAACACACCTGTGTTACAGGACCCCCACCACACACCTGTGTTACTGGACCCCCACAACACACCTGTGTTACTGGACCTCCACAACACACCTGGGTTACTGGACCCCCACAACACACCTGTGTTACTGGACCTCCACAACACACCTGTGTTACTGGACCCCCAAACACACCTGTGTTACTGGACCTCCACAACACACCTGTGTTACTGGACCCCCACAACACACCTGTGTTACAGGACCCCCACCACACACCTGGGTTACAGGACCCCCACAACACTGCGGTGCGCCAGCTGTGTGGCTAGTACATGCAGTGTTTGATGTCAACATTCCCACCTGGTGCTGATTACACGGCGCCCGAGAGTGAATATCTTCCCGAATGATATTCCCGAGAGTGAATGAATTCCTGAAACCCTCTCCAGCATACCTGTAGAGAGTTCTGGGAGTTCTTCTACTCCCCAAGCCTGACCTGGGAGCCATGGCTCGACTTGTGAAGGCTTGGTCCAACAGGCTGTTGCTTGGAGCACCCCACAGGCCCACATATCCACTACAGCCCGCATGGTCCAGCACTTCTTGCAAGAACCTATCTAAATGCTCCTTGAAGATATTCAACCCTATTCCTGCAATATTTCTAATGCTTGCTGGGAGTGTATTGAACAGCCGTGGACAGTGTTTTCTGATTGTAGGCACCTCTATTCATTGGTTCTATTCCGCATCTTTCACTCCAGTACGTTGATATACTACTGTGTAAATTGGGGACCTGGCCCTCCAATATCTTCCATGTGTATATTATTTGGTACCTCTCTCGTGTGTCCGGTGACTCCGCTCGCTGGCCTCACTGATTGGATATATCGTTAACAATACTGTAATTACATTTCGGATGTGCGTTGGTGTCGTAGTGCGGTTGAGTGCATGGAAGTTATGACCACTATGTCTCCTCCGTGCTCAGTTGGGTTATCACGTGTTCTAACTACAGTTTGCTGCTTCTCTGCTGCGCTCCGCTGACGCAAAATGTGTTCTAATCTACATTTGATTCAACACGGAGGTACAAGGCAGGTTCTAAACGAGTTTTGATATAGATTTAAACACAGGAAACATAAAATACCACACAAAACACAATTTTAAACCACGATACGAATATCCATGTAATTCCCATAGAACCTTTCTTTTTTATTTCACGAGATGAGGTGGGGGTGGGAGTTGGAGGTCATTATATTAGACTGAGTGTCGGAGAGGCGGGGCCCAGAAGCTGAAGATCAGCCTTGTAAATTCTTTTAAAAAAGGCAAGAACACAAGACATATACTCAAATATTTACAAGTATTAAAACCTTTGAAAAGTCACAAAATAAATCCACCCTGGTTTGGATGCTCGCGTGCTTGGATGCTCACCCCTTACAGCTTGGATGCTTAGAACGAAAACAGCAAAAACAAATATAATCGATAAAAAAATATAGTCATGAAAAATTGTTGGGGCCTGTCAGTGTGTAAACAGGAGTGAAATTGATCTCCTGTCACTCACACCTTTTTTTTTTTTGCAGGGGAGCAGATGAGCTAAAGAGTTCTGACTCATGTTAACTGGCTTATAATTTATAGCTTTTTATATTTTAACACTTGATTGATCACATCTCTCCCTCTCTCTCTCTCTCTCTCTCTCTCTCTCTCTCTCTCTCTCTCTCTCTCTCTCTCTCTCTCTCTCTCTCTCTCTCTCCTGCATCTAACAACCGGAGTCTCCATTTATCGGAGTCCATCCTGCTGTCTAGGGTTGAAAGGAGAATATATCTTGAATTCACTAACAGGCCAATATCCGTTCACCACCGGCCCTAGGAACAAATGGATTCCGGATGAGTGAGACTTACCTCAAGTAAATTCGGATGACTGAAAAAAATATCGAATAACGAAAAAATCTTTTACGATACTGTATCGGATAAATTTGTTAAAAATCGACATTGTTGACTGAAGAAAATAGTTACAGAATCAAGGATCAAGCTCATTGGTCAGGGAAAAATATAACAAGTGAACGTTGAAGCTGATTGGTCAAGACACTAATAATGACAATGGTGGAGGGTTCATTCCAAGATCATATATATATCATATTATATATATATATATATATATATATATATATATATATATATTATATTTACACATAATACCCAGGGGATAATCATTCCAGACTTAGTCTTACACTTAGACTTTGAAGACTTATCAGGTCCGGTTGGCAGAGATGTTATTTATAATGTCTTAAACACCCAAATCTTCACATCCGACTCTTGCTGAGAAAACACCGCTCTTATTGAATTCGGTTTAAGCTCCTTCCCAGCGAATCACACTATCGCAATCGGCTTGTCGAAAAAGCTTACATCCGAATTCCTTTAATTTGCAAGCTTGCAACAGAGCCCACTCAGTTGCAGTTAAAGTCATAAAGTAAGGATTGTATCGCTTCAGCTAAAGTGCTCACTTGAGCCTCAAGGATACGTGGAAGAGGTCATTGAAGGACGGTCAATCGCCATGTTGACCTTCTAAGGTTATACCCCTCACAATCAGGAGCACCTATCAAACTTATCTTCCTATAGGTTCCTTAGAAGATGTTCCTTAGAAGATGACCTTAGAAGATATAACTTATAATAATATAGGTTATATCTTCTAAGGTCATCACTACAGAACATGAACCACCAGTCAAACTCATCTACGGAAATTTATTTTCACGGCCAACAAGATTGTGAACGCAAGTAAAACAAATACCATGACGAACAGCTTTCTTTTCAAAATGTCGAAAAACGTATCTCCTCCATCAGTAAGCAAACCTAACATAAACAAATTAGCAATCCTGGCAATTGCAAAATAACATCAGCAACATCTGGTAATTACCCTTATGCTCATTGAGTACATGGTGCAACCCGTCCTCAAGTCAACCCGTCCTCACACTAGGCTGGTTAAAGCAGCGGCCGTCCTCCCAAGACGCAGTCATCAATTTTAAAAAACTGTATTAAAAGTTGATTTGTTCTCATATATAATTATTATTAGTATACATAAAAATTCTACGTATAGTTAAGCGCAGATTAGGTTAGGTGTTTAGGTTCTGTTGGCGATTATTTGTATTTGAGGTTCGTGGGTGAAGCATTTATAGACTTGTGGTTCGAACAGAGGACGTGAGCGAAGCACTTGTTCCGGAAGTGTTCGGACATCAGTTGTAAGTCGTGGGTAAACCGTTTTTCGATCATAAACAGGGGGTTTGTCGAGTGCATGGAATGGACTTTGGGTCTTTGTTAATGAGGACGGGCTGTGAGCTTAAGCCATTGGCGGGTGGAAGGCAATGTTAACCAGACCACACACTAGAAGGTGAAGGGACGACGACGTTTCGGTCCGTCCTGGACCATTCACAATCGACTTGAGAATGGTCCAGGAAGGACCGAAACGTCGTCGTCATTTCACCTTCTAGTGTGGTCTGGTCAACATACTTTAGCCACGTTATTGTGACTCATCGCCTGCATATGGAAGGCAATGTTTCTTATAGTCGCTGGGAGTGTGTTGAAGACCCGTGGACCTCTGATGTTCATGTAGCAGAGGTCCATGATTCATAATACCCGGGGATTACTATTATGAGGCTTCTCTGTACGCTTTCAAGACAATATGCGTCCATTCTATAGCAGTGGCCAAAACTGGAATTTATAATGAAAATGTGACAAAAAACAAACAAAATATTGCATGTGAAGAACATAAAATGCCCTGTTGTCAATGCTTACTGTTACAAACTGTCACTTCTTTCTGTCACTAAACTGTCACTGTCACTATTTTCTCTACTTTAAGTATTCGTCGATTTCTAAAGAAGATTCCTACTAATTATGATCTTGTGAGCGGTCAGAATTGACACTGTCAGCATTGTTCATTGGTATATATCTGCTATATAATTGCTTGGGCTTAGATTCCTAAATTTGTCAGAATTAACGTTTATCAACCAATCTTTTGTACTTTATAAACTCCGCCCTAATTCTAGTCTAGCGAATTTGGGTCATTTCGAATGTCCTACTAACAAAAAAGAGCACTTTTCCCACCAACAAAAAGAACCCTGGACCGGGCCGCGGGGATGCTAAGGTCCGATATCATCTCAAGATAACCTCAAGATGCTATAGCACTTCAATCAATTTATCTAAATCGTTGTAAATAAACTGTGAGAGGGGTTCCCCAGAGAAGAGCCACTTACAAGATCACCACTCCTTATCTCCATCCACTCTCCCCTCTCTCACTCTCCCCTCTCTCACTCTCTCCCCTCTCTCACTCTCTCTCCTCTCTCACTCTCTCCCCTCCCTTCACTCAGACAATGTTGATGAGTCGCAGACGTCTCTGAGCGGTGTTAAGTCTCTGTCCATCAGTTTCACGGCTCGCTGAGGGCGCCACCCATCAGGTCCTCGGCACATTATAGTGAAATCTTTACCAGTTCCTTAATACTGCTGACACCCGCGATGAAGCGAGGTAAGTAGTGTGAAATTAGAAGATTGAGAAGCTGTGAATGATTGCCTCCTGGGGGAGGGGGGGAAGAGAGAGAGAGAGAGAGAGAGAGAGAGAGAGAGAGAGAGAGAGAGAGAGAGAGAGAGAGAGAGAGAGAGAGAGAGAGAGAGAGAGAGAGAGAGGAGAAAGTAAAGCCGTGAGTGTGTAACAAGTTTTGTATGTAGAAAATGTCTGGAGTATGTAAAGAGTAGATTGAGAGAGGAGGAGGGAGGAATGGAGCAGAGGTGAAGGAGGACAGGAAGGAAGGAAGGAAGAGGTAGAGAGTGAGAAGCTGGCAGAACGAGGAGACTCGAGTCTATCTTGGAAGAAAAGCTTATCTCCTTATCTGGCGCCCCACGCTCCTACCTGTCGCCTTCACCACCATCCACTTGTATGGTTCTTAACACATTAATTTGCGTTGTTACTGTTGCGTTAGCCCCCGGTGTGTTGCCTGGCCCCCGGTGTTGCCTGGCCCCCGGTGTTGCCTGGCTCCCGTGTTGCCTCGATCGACCATCTTAACTCTGACCATCTTAACTCGGTCCAAGAAGAGAGTGTTTATGTACGTGAAGCTTCCCACAAGTCACAGATGAGATGCCAGCTCACGCACGCTGCTCGTTTTCTCGAGAGGAAAGCCAGCCAATGTCACTTTGCCCTGACACTCACCGAACTTTAAGTCAAGATTTTCTTGGAAGGATGATCTTGGTTGTGATGATTCGTGACCCCGCAGGCGACGTAGCAGTAGCGGTG
>WNGS01072847.1:9398435-9409271 GCA_020271785.1 Procambarus virginalis
TTCTCTCTCTTACAAACTAGAGCTGTTATCCTGCATCACTCTACGTCTCCTCTCTACCTTTGCAACCTTCCTCAAGCATCCACCACCGACCCAGCCAATTAAGTAAGCTTTCCGATCAGTTTTCCTGAAGATGGTGCAAATGTGTGTAAGTACTCCTTCTCCAGAAGGCCTAGTCTGAGACCGGGCCCCGGGGGACATTGATCCCCGGGACCTACACAAGGTAAGAAGGATGTGGGTCATGGTCGTCGCCTCCACTCTTAGTGTGTTTGAATGCTTACTGTGTGCCTGAGTGTATATTTTAATTGTGCATTTATTTACTTTGTATGAGTGTAATTTTCTTTGCTTGCTTACTGGCCTGGGTGTTTATGTATTACCATGGTTGACTGGTTATCCAGGCTGATTGCTACACGACTCTGAGCTGCCGGGAAAAGCGGATGGCTTCCAAGTCTCTGAAATGAATGGATTGCGTTGTACCCGTGCTGGGCAGAGCCGGATGGCGTGTTAGGACGAGCCAGATACCAACAGACGATGCCAGACCGGATAATTTCCAATACCGTCCAAGAGGCAGAAGCAAGGTGAGGCCTGATACGATGCGAACGAATTTTCCAGTGAATAGAGAAATGCAAATTAGGTAGTTTCTCCTTGCGTTTATACAGCAAGCTGGGGACTGACAGCTCTCTGGTGTCACACACACACACACATACACACACACCACACACACACATACACACACACACACAAAACACACACACACACACACACACACACACACACACACACACACACACACACACACAACACACACACACACACACACACACATACACACACACACACACCTACACACACACACACACATACATACACACACACACACACACACACACACACACACACACACACACACCACACACACACACACACACACACACACACATACACACACACACACACAGACGTGACAGTCAGCTGTCACAGGCTGCTTCCTGGGGTGTGTATGTGTAGTGGGGGGGGGGGGAAGTAGTTAGTAACAGTTGATTGACAGTTGAGAGGCGGGCCGAAAGAGCAAGCTCAACCCCGCAAGCACAACTAGGTGAATACAGAAATAATTTTTTCAGTGTCAGAGTAGTAGACAAATGGAATGCATTAGGAAGAGATGTGTGGAGACTGACTCCATACACAGCTTCAAGAGTAGATATGATAGAGCCCAGTAAGCTCAGGAACCTGTTCACCTGTTGATTGACAGTTGAGATATAAACACAATATATGACAGCCAGAAGTATATTCCTTTACTGCAAGGCCTTAACGTGTCTACACTCCCCGAGCCAACTGGTAAAAATAAATATGAAGCGTTTATGCGCAGTTTTCATGTCGTTAGTTTCAATAACGAAGAAACCAAACGAGGCTACAGACACAGAATGAAAAAAAAAACAAAAATGCGTACATTTCGAGCAACAAATAGAGAAACAGAAATTGCATCATAAGCGACAATTGGCTCGTCTAGTACCCTGTTGAGAGTATGTAATAACAGTCAAGATCACAGGCATTAAGAACACAATCATCAAGATCACAGGAATTAAGAATACTGTCATCAAGAATACAATAATTATCTCTATTTGCGAATGTAAATTATTATAAAGTTATTTAATTGTTTATGATACAAACAAACCCAAGAGTCTGTGGCTCACAGGATCCCCAAGACTGACAGGAGCCGACAGCTCACAGTCACAGACCTCCCCCAAGACTGACAGGAGCCGACAGCTCACAGTCACAGACCTCCCCAAGACTGACAGACTCTTAAAGTGTATAACCCACAAAACCTTACAGCTTTACCTCATTTTAATCGAATAGTAATGAGGTTTGATATGTATTCTAACAGTATCGTTATCATTATTACTATAATTGTTATTTTATTACACAGAGAGCAACCACACTACTAACCACTAGGAGCCGTGATGACGATTCGAACGCATGCGATGAGTATTCTGAGTATCCCAGGTTCGAATCCTACGGATTTTCTCATTATTATTATTAGTATCATTAATTATTATAATCATTATTATCGGTGCTGTGTAGGTAGTTGTGTCTGGTCATAAATAATTATCAATATATTTGTCACAATGTCAGAACTGAACATTGAACAAAACTTTCATCCGGGAGAAAATAGCCAGAACCGGGAGGCCATTTAACACACGGGGGAAAGCATCATTGTAGTGCATTAACTTTTACGATCACTATATGTTTTTTAAAATATATTTTACAATTTAAAATAATGAACAAATCGGAGATGTGAGTATAATATGTATATATATATATATATATATATATATATATATATATATATATATATATATATATTTATATATATATATATATATACGGTACATATGGTGATAATGGTACATACATTACCACTATCACTACCACCATCACTACCTGCGTTGACCTGGATTACTGATGCTGCACCTCCTCCCCCCTTCCCCCCCCCCCCTTCCCCATTCCAGGATTTTACATCAAACTCCAACTTCTAGGATCCAGTGAAAGCAGAGTAAAAATGTCTACCTACCTTGTGCAGCTTCCGGGGATCAATGACTCCCGGCCCCGGTCTCCGACCAGGAAATATGTCTGCAACATATTTTTTAACAAAATGTATAGAATTCTTAGCATTCTAATGGGTTTTAAATCTTGTATATACTGTATAAACTAAGTAGGAGTGAAAACACTCCATGATTTTTCCTTCTTTGATCCTCTGAAAACTGTGGCCGTAATTTGATGATAATGTTTTGCTTTCCATTTTCATCTTCACTAAGCCAAGACCCGCACTGATGGTTCCCTCATCAGGGTAATGCAAGGGATATAGCTCCTGCTTGATACCTGCTTGATGGGGTTCTGGGAGTTCTTTTCTTCTCCCCAAGCCCGGCCCGAGGCCATGACTGGTGAGAGTTTGGTCTACCAGGCTGATGCTTGGAGCGGCCCGCAGGCCGCTCCAAGCCAAGCCAAGCCCGGTGAGTCCGGTACGCTTTGGAGAAAACTATCTAGTTTTCTCTTGAAGACCATCGCTTCCTCGAGGGCCAGCCCCTCTACCATCATGGTCAACACACAGGCTGGGGGAGGCTCACAGGGTCTCCATAGAGCATATATATTTATCATGATTATTATGGCGAAAATGGATCAAAATTTCTGACAATGTCATATAGAAAGAAGCAGGGGTTAGTAATGATTAGTTTGTTTGTATAAAGTTTAGTGTTCTCTCAAAATTTTCTCTCGGTGCCAATCTTAATTTCTCGCTGTTTTTGTAAGATTAACAACAACAACAACTTAAGATTGCCATCTTAAGTTGGATTCTCGAAGTTTTCTTTAGTTTTCTCGAGGAAAACAAAGGTTTTGAACCTTTAGGACAAAACTCAAAGCAGCCTGTAAAGTTCGTAGGCCTTTTACTTTGACTTTGATGATCATAGATTTATATTAAAATTTTACATTAAAGAAGTTAAAAGACACGAACAATAACCGCTTGACTGAAAGGTCCATTGCAAGGCCAAAAGGTCAAAAGGACTGAAAGGTCAAAAGGCGCTACAGCTTCAGGTTAAATAACTCACAATGCTGAACAGATAGACAACGGAATATCTTTTCTGCACACCCATGGAACCGTTCGCCCGCGGAGGCCGGAGCACCGAAGCAATGCCACAGTTAAAAATACAACCCCAAAATACGCAGGACAACTAGAGGGATCTTCCACAAGCCGCCGGCTTCCTGGCTCCGTCAAGGTCATTATAAGGGGGAAGGGTGGCCATCAGAGCTTCCTGACCCCGTCGAGATCATGGTAATGGTGACCCTAAGGGCAGATAACAGAGTGATTGGACCCCTTTTCAATTATCTATTTCTTTTTTGACTAGTTCGTGAGTGAGTGATATCGTTTCCGCAACGTTAGTTCATTCGTGAGTTAATGGTGTTGAAATCGCTTTAACAACACTGAATATTCAAACTTATTTGTGTAACTGATTTATTTATTTATTTAAAGCAAATTCCGACCTCTCAAAAGATTGTTTCTGTTAACTCTCAAAGGCTCTTTGATGGGCCTTTACAGCCTGAAAGATTATGCCAAAGAGGATTTCCTGTCGAAGCTTGGGTCATGTTTTTAGCTTTCCAAAGATTATATTTTTCCTCTCGGACCATCCTCTTGATATATTCTAAGCTTTAAGATTACTTTCATGATACATTTAAGCTCTGAAATTCAGTTAAAACTTTTCTGGGGTTTGCTGAGTTGTCTGCGCTCTAAACCCGAAATAAAACGCTGTCGACGTCGGTACAGAGAAGCTATCCAACGTCCACCATCTTACGAGACGCGTCGTAGGATGTATGGATAGGTCGTGTGGGTTTTAGTGCATATAGAGATATCCTACCAAGTCTATCCTAAAGTGGCAGGCGTCACATTGAACTCTTATGTCTGCCATTGGTGTACCTAGAGGGTCGTAAACTACTGCACTTACTGCGTCGCGTCGGATCCTCTGCAGGAAGTGGTTCCTCTTGCAGAAGGCGACATCAGATCCTCTTGTTCTTGAGAGTGATATTTTCTATCCACAAGCAGAAGGGGAACTTCGTTTACAGTCCTGGGAAAGAGAAAGAGAAAAAGTAGGAGAATGAGAGAAGAAATAAGGAGTGAATCAGTTTTCAGTTGTTTTGATCTGTGATTATATACACTGAATTCATGATTAGTTCTTCATTATCCAAATTCAGTATCCAAATTTTTCAAGCTTTTAAAAACATCTTGTTAAATGATATTCTCTCTCTCTCTCTCTCTCTCTCTCACTCTCTCTCTCTCTCTCTCTCTCTCTCTCTCTCTCTCTCTCTCTCTCTCTCTCTCTCTCTCTCTCTCTCTCGATATTAAAGTTTCTATATTTTAACATTATGCAGTTACTTATAACAAAACAAAAATAATAATACAATAGAATAATTATAAAATTATATAACATATATAATACCATATATAACTACACAATACATAACAGACTCGATATAGCGGCCACTGCCGAGACCACTAGTAGCGTCTCCGTATAATGGCACTTCGGACGAATCACAGGACACGTTCCACAGTGCCTATGAGAGAGACTATGGTGGCACTCCTGCTTGTGGGAGACGTGAACCAGGGCCACGAGGCACTCCATCCTCGTGAGAGACATCAGTTGGCACTACCATTTCGTGAATTCTAAAATTCACGAAATAATTCTATAATTCACGAAAAGACATAATTTATATTATATGAAATATAAATTAATATATAAATGAAGACAATATATATAATATAAATGATAATAGTAATATTAATATAAATTATATATTATCTTGATTCAGCTACTTCCTTCACTCTCTCACTCTCTCCCTCCCTCCTCCCTCATGTCTCCATCACTGACCCCTCCCTCTTTGGTTCCATCAGACCCCCTCCCCCCCCTCCCCCCACCAAAGAGGGGCTGCTGAACCAAAATGAAAAATGACAAATGAGGTAAAACAATAGAACAAGGAAAAGTACAGTAAAGATGAAATATGTCCCGGTGAGTAAGAGCTCCGTCTGGCGGGGGAATGAGGTTAAAGTCAGACACAAGTCCAGAGGGAGGTTAGTAGCGACAGGCTTTAAAGAGGAGGTAGTAGTGATGGTGGTGGTGGTGGTGGTGGTGGTGTTACTGGTGGTGCAGGTGGTTGTGTGATGGTGGTACTCGTGGTGGTGGTGTTACTGGTGGTGCAGGTGGTTGTGTGATGGTGGTACTCGTGGTGGTGGTATTTACCTACCACATCCGTCAGTGCATAAGGTCTATTCTGACGTCCGAATTCTATGTCAAATCTGGGCTTAAAAATATAGATGGAGGTGTCTTCCCACAATTTCTTCCTCCAGGGAATCTTCCCACAATTTCTTCCTCCAGGGAACCACCCCCTTACCGACCCCCGTAAATGGTAACGAAATATTTCCTTACATCTCTACACTGGGCGGTGGTGCCGGTGATGGTGGTGGTGGTGGCAGTAGTCACCATCACTCTCTAGGCACTACACTCACCTGGTAATGGTGCCACTCCTCCTTATGGTGACTTTATGGGCAAACTTTCCGCTGATCACCACCCATTACATAAACTAGAATTTTTAAACGGGAAAAGAACTACAAAATGCTTGGGAGAGAAATTTTCAGGAATATTGCAATTTAGTTTGGGGATATATTTATTAAAAGTTGGTAAATTAAAAGAAAAAGCTGAACTTGAAGTCTCCAGAGGTTGAAAAATATGTGTGATTATGAAGTTCCAGTTTTCTTTCACGACTGTTCGCAAGAGTTTGATTATGCGCGCATGCGTGATGTTTGTGCGTGCGTGTGTGCGCGTGTATATGTGTCTGTGTATACTCACCTCACCGAGATGTACAAACTAGCATGGGCTTGCAGGTCGAGCGTCAGTTCCCGACCCCCAAGTCCCAGGTTCTCACTTTCTTTAGATTCTTTACATTCAAAATTAGGTATTGGCTTCAATCACGTTATATATATATTATATATATATATATATATATATAATATATATATATATATATATATATATATATATATATATATATATATATATATAACGTTTCCCAAGAGTTAGAAACGTTCCCTATAATGTCCCACTGTCTGTGACGACCATCAAGACCAACGACCATCTGTTCAAGGAGACTAACTCCCAGGTACCTATTTACTGCTAGGTAACAGGGGTATCAGGGTGAAAGAAACTCTGTCCATTTTATTTTCTCACCGGCGCCGGAAATCGAACCCGGGCCCAAAGGATAACCTGTCCAGCGTGCTGTCCACACAACTAGGTGAATACACGTCTGATTTCCGCGACCACCGAACTAGAGTCCAATTATTGGTCTGTCGGAGTCAACCCAAACATAGTAGTCTGGAGGGAAGTATTTCCCCGCTGATCTGATCAAGATTATGATCTAAGATCGAATCCAAATTAATCCGTCTCATTTTGCACGTTGAGGTCCCCAAACGTACACAATTCAAAGCACTATGAAAAGCAGCGGTACGGAAATTATCTACTTTTTTTTCTGGTTAGATTAGGACTTTGTATTTTGTAGGCTGTGGTAAATCAAGGGAACGGATTGGATATAATGGCCAATCAAACATCACACACAATCATTCTCTCCTGGTTGGTTAACACAATAGTTTGATGAAAAAGGTCCTTTGAGCCGTCAGTTTGCTTACTCAGACTAACAAAGAAAACTAAATATTTGGAAATAAATCATCAATAAAATTTCAGTGATAGAGTAAAATGACCTGACGACTACCAGCTTGGCTCCAGATGTTGGGTAGGATCTCCCGATCCTCTTGCATCCCCCTGCAGCTGCTCCTCTACTCCTGCAGCTGCTCCTCCACTCCTGCAGCTGCTCCTCCACTCCTGCAGCTGCTCCTCTACTCCTGCAGCTGCTCCTCGACTCTTGCAACTGCTCCTCCACTCCTGCAGCTGCTCCTCCACTCCTGCAGCTGCTCCTCCACTCCTGCAGCTGCTCCTCCACTCCTGCAGCTGCTCCTCTACTCCTGCAGCTGCTCCTCCACTCCTGCAGCTGCTCCTCCACTCCTGCAGCTGCTCCTCTACTCCTGCAGCTGCTCCTCCACTCCTGCAGCTGCTCCTCGACTCTTGCAACTGCTCCTCCACTCCTGCAGCTGCTTCTCCACTCCTGCAGCTGCTCCTCTACTCCTGCAGCTGCTCCTCTACTCCTGCAGTTGCTCCTCTACTCCTGCAGCTGCTCCTCCACTCCTGCAGCTGCTCCTCCACTCCTGCAGCTGCTCCTCCACTCCTGCAGCTGCTCCTCCACCCCTGCAGCTGCTGTTGCTCAGCTTGAGGGCGGCCTCACACAACCTGTTCACAAAGTCATGCCGGCCTCCCGCTCCGCTCAACTCTATAATGTGTATTTAAAAGATACCTTTGAACTGCCAAAGTTTGCTAAGATATATTTCTTGGGCGAAGAGTGGTGGGAGGGTGTGTGGGAGAGTGGTGGGAGGGTGTGTGGGAGAGTGGTGGGAGGGTGTGTGGGAGAGTGGTGGGAGGGGTGTGGGAGAGTGGGGGAGGGGTGTGTGGGAGAGTGGTGGGAGGGGTGTGTGGGAGAGTGGTGGGAGGGTGTGTGGGAGAGTGGTGGGAGGGGTGTGTGGGAGAGTGGTGGGAGGGGTGTGTGGGAGAGTGGTGGGAGGGGTGTGGGGAGAGTTGTGGTGCGACAGCTAAGGTGCGACAGCTGAGGTGCGACAGCTGAGGTGCGACAGCTGAGGTGCGACAGCTGAGGTGCGACAGCTGAGGTGCGACAGCTAAGGTGCGACAGCTGAGGTGCGACAGCTGAGGTGCGACAGCTGAGGTGCGACAGCTGAGGTGCGACAGCTGAGGTGCGACAGCTGAGGTGCGACAGCTGAGGTGCGACAGCTGAGGTGCGACAGCTGAGGTGCGACAGCTGAGGTGCGACAGCTGAGGTGCGACAGCTGAGGTGCGACAGCTGAGGTGCGACAGCTGAGGTGCGACAGCTGAGGTGCGACAGCTGAGGTGCGACAGCTGTGGTGCGACAGCTGAGGTGCGACAGCTGAGGTGCGACAGCTGAGGTGCGACAGCTAAGGTGCGACAGCTGAGGTGCGACAGCTGAGGTGCGACAGCTGAGGTGCGACAGCTGAGGTGCGACAGCTGTGGTGCGACAGCTGAGGTGCGACAGCTGAGGTGCGACAGCTGAGGTGCGACAGCTGAGGTGCGACAGCTGTGGTGCGACAGCTGAGGTGCGACAGCTGAGGTGCGACAGCTGAGGTGCGACAGCTGAGATGCGACAGGTGTGGTGCCAGAACACCTTGGTAACCATGGCAAGAAGGACCTGGAGGACCTGGGGGACGGAAGCAGGAACCTTGTAAGTGGAGAGACCAGTTTGCATAATTTTAAGAACCAGTTTGTTGCTTGAGATTAATATGACTGTGAGAGGTGAGCAGGCGGCGAGGGAAGAGGAGGAGGAACACTCCCTCCTGCACCACCCTCCAGGAGGAAGAGAAGGAGGAGGAGGAGCAACAGGAGCAGAAGGAAGCAATGGAGGGAGAAAATAAAGAGGAGCACAGGAAAGTAATGAATGTGGATTAGAAGAAAGGGGAACTATCATTACGATTGATTAGAAGAACGAGATGGAAGAGAATGAGGAGGAGAAGTAGCAGCAGCATGATAACTGAGAATAGTGAGAAAGGCGGCGGGAGATGGGAGACGAAGGAGAAGTATGTGAGAATGAGTTGATATCAGAAGAAGGTGATGAAGCAAGAGGAAAATAAAAGAGATGGATCTTGTCACAAGTGACGACCAAATTCCTAAGTGTCGACTTAGGTTGGTTCAGAGGTGACATATCTCTTGAGGGAATTACATTTCAAAGATACGAGACATGAGGGGGTGATATGCATCGCTTCACTGTCACAACAAGGAGTGCAATATGCAACATAAGACAAAGCTCTTATATTGATCCCTCCTGAACAGATGCAACGTAATCTTGTATCTATTTTTGTTGTTTATAGTGTGAGTTGCTCTATTGATCCCATCGACTTAGCATAGTCGGTGACGGCCTCGCTTCCTTCATTGTCCGCGTTCGAGCCCCGATGATCATTCATCGCTATGTCCGCATGACCTTATCTTACCCCTGTAATAAAGGTCGTGAAAATGCAATAGAACTTACAAAGTTCTGTCGCATTTTCAAGCAGTTCTTTCCAGGTAGTTTTTTTTTTTAGATCATTAAGGATAAAATTAATATACAATTTTACCTAATGTGAGACATTTAATGACTCCTTGTTGAAGTGAAGATGGTGCCAATGGTCACGGCCTCACAGGACAGTGATCACACAGTGACAAGTGGCCCTTGTTGCTGCGAGCAGCCGCGTCCAACAGCCTGGTTGATCAGTCCAGCAACCAGGAGGCCTGATCGACGACCGGGCCGCGGGGACGCTAAGCCCCGGAAGCACCTCAAGGTAACCTAACCTGATCACAGACGTGACTACTGGGCAGCAAAGTAACAGTTGAGTCAAATATTATGACACTCACCTGTATCAGGTCCAGTTATCATAGACCTGAAATTGAAGATACTGTTTGTCAGTGTCAGCGAGCCCCATCTCACTCAATATACAGGTAAGATGGCAGTAGTTCTTTCTAGGCCCGTGCCAGTACACAACAACAACAGGGTGCCATTAAAGACCACATCATTTCGACTCATAATTGCACCATCACCAGGTAGATCTTGACTAGCACCAGTAGCGGATAGATACAGCAACAGTACCATACATTGAGGTTACCTTGAGGTGCTTCCGGGGCTTAGCATCCCCGCGGCCCGGTCGTCGACCAGGCCTCCTGGTTGCTGGACTGATCAACCAGGCTCTTGGACGCGGCTGCTCGCAGCAGCCTGACGTATGAGTCACAGCCTGGTAGAGATCAGAAATAGCAGAACACCTTCATGTCAAACACTCATCCAAATGGCAACCAACAGGGAGCCGGTCGGCCGAGCGGACAGCACGCTGGACTTGTGATTCTGTGATCCTGGGTTCGATCTCAGGCGCCGGCGAGAAACAATGGGCAGAGTTTCCTTCACTCTATGCCCCTGTTACCTAGCAGTAAATAGGTACCTGGGTGTTAGTCAGCTGTCACGGGCTGCTTCCTGGGGGTGGAGGCCTGGTCGAGGTCCGGGCCGCAGGGACACTAAAAGCCCCGAAAACTCTCACGAAACCAGATAACAGTTTATACCTAAGTTCGTCTCTCCATCAACCCGACCAAGAGAGAATTGTCAGTTTACAGTAAACCCATCATCTCAGCTGACCAATGAGAATGAAGGGGT
>WNGS01072847.1:9437755-9451824 GCA_020271785.1 Procambarus virginalis
TACACATTGTTGCATATTGGGGGAGCGTGCGGGTGTTGGGGGTGAGGGAGAGGTGGGGGGGAGAGTTATAGAGAACGGAGAGGGGAAAAAAATGTGGGTCGGGAATGATTTCGAATTTCAGCGTTATTTTCCAATGTTGTGTCATTGTATGTGGGTCCCCCTGAATAGCGCTTTTAAATATAAGATGACAGCGTGTATTATTAGCATCCTAATTGTGCTTTTTACCACGTCTATGGTCTTGGAGGGAGAGGAACTGGTGTGAGACAGCGTCTATAGAGTCTTGGAGGGAGAGGAACTGGTGTGAGAGCGTCTATAGAGTCTTGGAGGGAGAGGGAACTAGTGTGAGAGCGTCTATAGAGTCTTGGAGGGAGAGGAACTGGTGTGAGAGCGTCTATAGAGTCTTGGAGGGAGAGGAACTGGTGTGAGAGCGTCTATAGAGTCTTGGAGGAAGAGGAACTGGTGTGAGAGCGTCTATAGAGTCTTGGAGGAAGAGGAACTGGTGTGAGAGCGTCTATAGAGCCTTGGAGGGAGAGGAACTGGTGTGAGAGCGTCTATAGAGTCTTGGAGGAAGAGGAACTGGTGTGAGAGCGTCTATAGAGTCTTGGAGGAAGAGGAACTAGTGTGAGAGCGTCTATAGAGTCTTGGAGGGAGAGGAACTAGTGTGAGAGCGTCTATAGAGTCTTGGAGAGAGAGGAACTGGTGTGAGACAGCGTCTATAGAGTCTTGGAGAGAGAGAGGAACTGGTGTGAGACAGCGTCTATAGAGCCGTGTTCCAAGTTGCAGCTGACAACCTTCTCTGGGGGTCAAGCGGAAGTTGCAGAAAACTTTACAGCAAAATTCCCAGTAAACCCCACAGTTTACCTACTATTAAAAGGTGGTGTAAGAGGCGGGATCTGGAGCACTGCAGCAACACAGGTAGCACCAGCAACACTACCAAGTGTTACTTGTGTTTACTCGTCTGAAGTGACTTAATTGTGTTTCCTCGTCAAGAGTGTCCGTGTGTCACTTGTTAGTTTATATTTCCTAGGATGCTCTTGGTAAGAAGTCCCCGTGGCGCAGTGGTAAGGCACTCGCCCAGAGGAGGGAGGGATGTGAAGTGGGAGAAGAGGAGTGTGGTGAGCAGGGGGGAGAAAAATGAAGGAAGGAGAAGGAAGAGTAAAGAGGAGATAAAGGAATAAAGATGAGAAAGGAAAAGTGAGGTGGGAAAGGAGGAGATTAACGACTGGAGGAAAATAGAGGAGAAGAGGAAGATGGAAGAAGAGGCTGTAGGTGAGAGGAAAAAAATGGGCGGGACCAGAGGGAAGTGTAAAAGGAAAAGAGAGTGTGAAAGAGCCTAGGGAGGGGTGAGGTGTGGCTTCTTTAATGGCACTCCCTCCACCCAAGTGCCAATCTCTGGTACCTATCTTCCCTCCACTGATGGTGTTCCCTCCACTGACACTCCCTCCCCCAGACGCACAACTACACATCTACCAGAAACCAGTCCCACTGATCACTGGGACAGTCCCGCGTCCTATGCAAATCCTCTCTCTCTCTGGATTTATCACAGAGAAAATCTCGCGGTAAATCCTCGCTGGAGACACAGTCGCTTGAGCTGAAGAATGTGTTAATGTGTTGTCTTTGGGGCTCGTGGATAACCGCGGAAGTAATGTGTTAGTTCTCCTGAGACGCACAGCCCTGGCGCCGGAGAAAATGCAAAATGGTCAAAGGGATATTGGTTCGTGGCTGCTTGGCTGGTTGGTTAGGCCGAGGAGTGCTGACTGTTGTGATGAGGGCAAGTGAAGGGGAGTGTTGGGGAGGGGTATTAGTGGGTGGCGTTCTCTGTGTGTAGGAGGGCCCTTCCGGGCGTTCTCCTTGTGTAACGAGGCCCTCCCGGGCGTTCTCCATGTGTAACGAGGCCCTCCCGGGCGTTCTCTGTGGAGGACGCTCCGGTATTCTGTGAGGTGGTCGCTCTGGCCGTGCTGTGTAATGGAGGCTCTGGGCGTTCTGAGTGGAAGTGAGCGCTCTGGGCGTTCTGAGTGGAAGGGAGCGCTCTGGGCGTTTTGAGTGGCGGAAACTCTGAGCAGGGAAAACATATACAAGCATTATGTTCGCTGTAATGTTCTTCCGTAATTGTGAATCAACATGACGTATTTACTATGAGTAAGCAACATGGGTAGAGCGCCATCACGGGTGCAGCAGCAATATGGGTTTCCCGTTAATTCGGAAATCAGTTCAGCAATGAAAAAGGAGAGAGGGGAACCCAGCAGCCGACAATCACCAGCGACGACAACATTGCCTCTGGAAGCTGTCATAGCACAAGTCCTACAAGGTGAACACTCAAGCCCGTTAGACAGTCGAGTGTCTCGTTAGACGCGAGTGTGGGTTAGACACTCGCCCAGGGCTTCGCGAGGGATTTGGCCTGGGTTCGTATCCTGGCCGGAGATGATTGCTTGGGCGCCAATCCTTAATTGTAGCCTCTTTTTCACCCAGCAGTGAATGGGTACCTTGTTGCTAAACGATTTCGCGGGTCGTATTCGGGGGAAAAATTAAAATTATGGACCTGCCCGAAATCCTATGCGTGCTAGTGGCTTTACAAGAATGGGAGAACTATATATATATATATTAGTATATTTTGGTAGCAGTCTTTCCTGTAGACATATGTTATTAAATATGACCGAAAAAGTAAGATTAATAATTCTAACACGAATTTTCTCAATTTTCCTTATGTTTCTCTTTACTGATGACGGTAAATTAAAAATCAATTCTCCAAAATTCATTCTTTATTTCTAGTCTGACGCGACACTTGAGCGCGTTTCGTAAAACTTATTACATTTTCAAAGACTTTTAGTTTATCTACACAACTTATGCTTTATGAAACAAACATTGGCTCTTATACCTGCATTTGGGTGAGGTGATGTAATACATTAGTGGGGTGAAACACAGAACATGGAAAACGGGGTATAGATTTGTAGAAGTAGAAGTCGGGTCCCAATAGAACTGCAGAAGGCCTATTGGCCCATATTTCTTGATGTTTCTATATTGGAGCGGAGTCTTGAAGTGGGTAGAATATAGTTGTAACTCTTCTCTCCGCTCCAATATAGAAACATCAAGAAATATGGGCCAATAGGCCTTCTGCAGTTCTATTGGGACCCGACTTCTACTTCTACAAATCTATACCCCGTTTTCCATGTTCTGTGTTTCACCCCACTAATGTATTACATCACCTCACCCAAATGCAGGTATAAGAGCCAATGTTTGTTTCATAAAGCATAAGTTGTGTAGATAAACTAAAAGTCTTTGAAAATGTAATAAGTTTTACGAAACGCGCTCAAGTGTCGCGTCAGACTAGAAATAAAGAATGAATTTTGGAGAATTGATTTTTAATTTACCGTCATCAGTAAAAAGAAACATAAGGAAAATTGAGAAAATTCGTGTTAGAATTATTAATCTTACTTTTTCGGTCATATTTAATAACATATGTCTACAGGAAAGACTGCTACCAAAATATACTAATATATATATATATATATATATATATATATATATATATATATATATATATATATATATATATATATATATATATATATATAAACAGAACTAATTGACGCCAGTGTTCGATTTATCTTGACCACCTGGTCAAGATGGTATGTTGGTATGCTGGCATGTTGATGGGATCAACATGCCATCATGTTGAACATGATCAACAGCACGCTTGGCCGTGGTGCTCAAGTACTGAGCATCCTGCTCTTCCTCCTATCTGCCCCACCTCCTCCTCCCCATGTAACTGTCCCTCTTCCTGCCTCTCCTCCTACCAACCTCCTGCCCGAGGATGCGATAAAGAACAATTCTTGCAACATGAAGAAAATAAAACTGCAGGAAAGTGTGAGCAAGAAATACGAGGGGTGTTTAAAGCAACTTTGTGAGAGGGAAAGACTACTTCAGAGCTCCAGCACCTGCAGCATCTCTCATCTCCTGTATCTCTTGCATGGGGGGAACAATGAAGAACAACTCGACCAACATGCATGAAAATGTAGACTCAGGAGAGTGTCTGGGAAAAATTACTAGATGGGTTCCCCCCAGAGGCTGCTGAAGAAGGAAGACCTTCCTGCAGCATCCTTCCTCTTCTGTAGCTCTTCCATCTTCTGCATCTCTTCCCCCTTCTTCAGCGTCCAAATCTTTACCATCATCTGCTGGCTGTGATGATCACACACCGCTGAAGACCACCAGAAGAGACGCCAATATACTGAGCAAGTTCTCTCCATCATCTTCAACATGCTCTCTCCATCATCTTCAACACCACTTTTCCTAATTCACGAAAAAAATCACATTAACGTGATGTATCATTTAGAAAATCAGCAGAAGCCATGATGAGGATTTAAAGCATGTCGTGGCTGAGTTGGTTAGATGGGGTATACTTGGGAGTACCCATTACGCAGGTTCAAGTCTTTACCATGGCTTCTACTGATTTTCTCACTTTTCCAAATCTCCTGGAGATTAGGAAAATAGGGAAGGGGAAATCATGCCTGACGAAATTCCTGGAGTTTTATAATAAAGTAACGAAAATAGGCAAGACAGAGAAGGCTGAGCAGGTTGCATAATTCCGGAACAGCCAAAAAAAAAGCCTTTGCTACAGTACAGCACAGGAGGTTATTGAACAAACTAGAGAGGCAGGCTGGAGTAGGCAGCAACGCATTAACACGGGTAAGTAATTACCTAACGGACAGATGTCTGAAGGAGTACACCTGTGAGGGGTACACGTGTATCATTGGTTGATACTGGTTGATATCTACTTACTCAGGGGGCCAAGGGAGTGGTACTGCCGTAGAGTAACAAGCGGGTTGCCTCAAGGACTCGGTTCCTGGGTCTCATACTATTCCTCCTTATGAACAACTTGGACTGCAGGAGTTGAGTTCTTTAAATTCAAATGTTTGACAGATATGCAAAACTAATGAGGAGGATTGAGACAGAATGAAGAATTGTAAGGTTCTCCAGGATGACTTCAACAGGTTGCAGAAATGGTCAAAGAAATGGCAGATGCAGTTCACACCAACAAGTGTAAGGTGATGTAAATGGGATCAGGAACCAGGAGACCGAAAGGCCCGTAAATGATCAAAGGAAAAGACCTCCCTGTAAGGACTAGAGAAAAGGACCTGGTAGTGGACATAACACCGAAACCAAACTCCAGAGGCTCATATAAACAGAATAACGTCAACCCATACTCTACGCTGACAGGGGTTGAGGTTCAGATTGGCGAGACGTTAGAGGTGGAGTCCCGCAGGGGCCAATCCTTGGACCTATACTGTTTCGGATATATGTAAATGACCTCCAAAGAGGGTTAAGAATCGTTTCTCTCAATGATTGCCGAATGGGCATGCGAAAATTATGAGGAGGATTGAAACGGGAGGGAAGATAGTAGGAGGCTACAGGATGAACTAGACAGACGAGTGAATGGTCCAAACAAATGGCTGTTGAGTCAACCCGAGTAATGCAAAGTAATGAAATAGGCCAGTTGGAAAGGGAAATGAGAGGCCAGACACAGGATACAAGAATAGGAGGTGAAGTACTTAATGAAACGAACAGAGAGAAAGATCTAGGCGTTGAAATCACACCAAACCTATCTCCAGAAGCACATATAAACAGAATAAGTATGCGGCATAAATATGCGAGGCTGGCTAACTTCAGGACAGCGTTCAGGAACCCGTGAAAGGAATCATTCAGAACTGTATACCACATATGTAGGCCCAATCCTGGAGTATGCGGCACACCAGCCTGGACCCCCGTACCTTATCAAGCAAAAGAAGAAGCTGGAAAAGTCCACCAAAGGTATGCCACTAGACTAAGCCCAGAACTAAGAGGCAATGAGTACGAGGAAAGACTGCGGGAAATGAACCTTACGACACTGGCAAGACAGAAGAGTAAGGGGGAGGACATGATCACAACCTTACAAAATCCTCAGAGGAATCGACCCGCGGTAGCAAGGGACAAAACTATTTTAACACTGGTGGGACCGCGAACAATGGGAAACAGGTGGAAACTGGAGTACCCACATGAGCCACAGAGACGTTATGAAGAATGTTTTCATTGTCAGAGTAGTTAACGATGGAGAAATGCATTAGGCAGTGATGTGGTGAGGCTGACTCCATACACAGTTTTCAATGTTGATATGCTAGCGCCCAATAGGACATGAAATCTATGTACCACCAGATTGATTGACAGTGAGAGGCGGGACCCAAAGAGCCAAAGCTCAACCCCCGCAAGCACAATTAGGTGAGTACCATTAGGTGAGTCACACACACACACACATAAACATAAAAACAGATACTAAATAAAACAAGACCATTCAATCAGTCCTTGGAATAATAGCATTGTCTTGCTTCCTTCCGTTTGGGGTTCTGTATCTTCTCTCTCTCTCTCCTACTCTCTCTCTCTCTCTCTCTCTCTCCTCTATCTCTCTCTCTCTTCTCTATCTCTCTCTCTCTCTCTCTCTACCCTCCAACAAGAATATATTTAGTTTTGTCATAAATTCTGTATCAAGGCAGCTCCCGCTAATCTCGTGAGCTTTGTGTATTGTCATTGTTCCTCTCCACTCCTGTCTTTTGTCCTCTCTCTTTCCTTTTCCCATGCAGCTTGCCTTTTATTTTGAGCTTATTATTATATTATTATTATTATTATTATTATTATTATTATTATTATATTTTGTATTGTCATGAGTGGGTGGAGAGTTGTGGGTGGATTTCCGTAGAGTTTTCGTGTCTACTCCCACCATTTACCCGCGCAACCATTTCCATTATCCTTGACTCCGAAAAGCAAAGGAAGAACTGAATTTCAATTCTGGCACAATGCTGAAGACGGAGTAGCGCAAGAAGGTTTTGGTGATCAGATAGTATATACGGTTGAGATATGTATTCCAGGAAAATTTAAGATTTGGGGAAGGGAGAGGAAGCTCAGCGGGAAAAGGGACAAGGGGATGATAGTGGGCATATATATACTATATATATATATATATATATATATATATATATACTATATATATCATGTATATATATATATATATATATATATTATATATATATATATATATATAAATATATGTGATAGAAGGTATGTTTTTTTTATTTTTATGTAAGGTTGGAGGCCAGGCACTTGGAACAAGCCTTATGTAACTTTGCATGGTGATTTGTGATTGTGTATTGTCTCTAACGACCACAGAGTCGTTAGAGTCATCTCTCGTGCATCTCTGCAAGAAGGATTGCCTCTAGTTCCGAATCCCAGCAACTTCTATGGATTCTTCATAGGTGAAGGGAGAGGGCGGCTCATTATTCTTAGAGTACTTTCATCACATTGTTCATTGAGTCACTCAATCGCGTTAATAACACACACGTTGAATCCAATGTAATAACATAATTGAGTGTTGCCTCTACGGTTATGTGTAATTTATAACATTATAAATCTCTCACTTGTGCGGACTGAATCATTATATTGATTCATATTTATTTCTAAATGTATAATGTTCTTTGTTTAGTAATGTTGTGAAACAAATGGGTCTATGGAACTGCTGTTTATACTGTAATACAATATATTGGAACAATTACAAGTCTACGAGATATAAAAATAATTTAAATGATAATGATTGCTTACTATGGAACAGCTTCAACTATGAAGGAGAGAGAGAGATCGAGAGAGAGAGAGGAGAGAGAGAGGAGGAGAGAGAGAGAGAGGAGAGGAGAGAGAGTGGCAGCCATTGCTAATTACTAGTTTGTTGATCCAATGTTAATTGCTGTCCAAAGTTAATTGCTGTTTTTAATGCAATTTCAAATTTGCATTACTGTGTTTTAATATGCTCCATTGACATGTGCTTGCCATGTTCTGTGCCCAATTGATATATGCTGCCATGTGTCTGTCTGACATGTGCTGTAATTAGTCTGTCACACATGGCACATTTTTTTTTTGTCACCATTGACCACATTGACAACTTTTTTTGACATAGCTGTCATGCAGGCTGACTTCCAGGTTTACCGTGTTCCTGGTTGTTTATCTGCAAGATGCACCACAACACTATTGCATCACACTGAATTAATACATCACAATGAATCAATACATCACATTGAATCAATACATCACACTGAATCAATACATCACAATGAATCAATACATCACACTGAATCACTGAATTCCATACACCACACTTGAATCAATACATCACATTGAATCAATACACCACACTGAATCAATACATCACCACTGAATCAATACATCACAATGAATCAATACATCACATTGAATCAATACACCACACTGAATCAATACATCACATTGAATCAATACATCACATTGAATCAATACACCACACTGAATCAATACATCACAATGAATCAATACATCACATTGAATCAATACATCACATTGAATCAATACACCACACTGAATCAATACATTGACAATGACTCAATACCTCTATAGCCAACACCAGGACCTCAGGACACCATATCACTGGGCAGGTGATGGAAGTTCAATGGAAGGTATTAACCAACCCCGGAAGGGGTTGTTAACGCTCATCATTGGGTTACTTTAATACCGATTTTGTTACGCTTAAATAAATAATGGTCCATTAGGGGAGACAGCAGTATGTGGGTGGCTTGTAGGGGGTAGCCAATGATAGGGTAGAGGGTACGGGGGGGGATAGTTAATAGGAAACTATGGGAACAATAGAGAAGGGATAGGTATTGACACTTTGAGTAATTTGCTGATGAAGAGATTGAGAATGATGCATGACAGTATATTTATACATAGGCAGGTGCTGCAGTGTGTCATATTTGATTCCTGTATTAGTATTTCAACTACTATCACACTCCGATATATTTTGCTGTAACAAATTGTAGATGTTCGAATATCATAACTGAATATAATGAAGATCGTAATATATATAATATTTTCATATTACTGAAATATAGACTGCACACACACACCACACACACACACGCAGCACACACACACGCACTTGTCACAACGACACACGATCACTCTACACCACAACACTACACACACACACGACATCGTTTCTCAGCAAGGCGCGTCAGCCCGCTTAGCTATGTCAGTAAGTTCATTCTATAATACATTATATAATGTTCATTGATATTCCTTTATATAATTCATTATTATTAATTCAATATATTCTTGATATAATTCATAATTCATTAATATTGCTGCAATACTATAACTTTCACACTTCATTCGTTCGCCCTCCACATTTTAATTCCGCCGACCCAATAAAAGTCAGGTAAGAAAGAGAGGAGATAAGTACCAAGGTTTTCTTTGTGTTCTGAGGCAAGATGGGGAGGAACTGGGCTTAGAGAAGGACTTGGAGAGATACGAGGAATGAAGAGAGAGATGTTAATAATTGAAATAGATAGATATAAACAAAAGGTATGTGGTGTAGGAGAGGGGGAAGAAGAATGAGAGGAGAAAGAGAGAGAATTAGGAGGAAGGAGAGGTGGAATGGGAGAGGGAGGGGAACTCTCTGCTTCTTGTAGTTCATATATATTGATCTGTCACCAATTAAATAATTGGGTGTATTGGTACTGTAAGGGAATTATATGGGTTAAAATATACTGTAGATGGTAGCTACCAATATCCACACCCTTAATGCCAAAGTTATCGTCTTCACACCTACCTAAGCCACGTTTCGGCTCATCACCGTCAGGAGATGGGTGCATAGACCCTCTTCGTAAGCCGATTACGACGATTCGACGATGCGAAGATTAATCTCTCAGTTGTAGCCAACACTGTGCCTCAGCTTTGGCTGCCAGTAAATTTCGCCCCTACCCAGCTGCTTATCGATACATCAATGAATATTACAACCATCGCCATCCCTAATTTCATCACCCTTCCGCGCTAGAGTGTCAGTTAATTGGCAGACACTGCTCGTTTTAGTTTATCAATCTGAATTAATTTGTGGCAGATTGTTTGTGCATATGCGTGTTACTTACAATAAACACTGAAATAATTAAATATTTTAGTGTATGGCTAAAATATTCTGCTAACTTTTTAGTTTAAAGCAATGAGGAATGAGGAATATGCACTATTTTTGGAGGTGTGGCTCCCTTCCTTTTCCTTTGTGGGCATCGTCAAGATGAGGGACTTAGCCTCCTGGCCCAGCTGTCAGAGGTCAAGCAGTGGCAGCTGGTCCAAAGCCATGGGTGTTCTGACCTGTCCCGCAACTCCTCTTCTTAAGCTATTCTTCCTCTATTTCCACTTACTCCCGACTCCTCCACTGGAGAAGCTTTGACGATGAGAGAGAGAAGAGGAGAGAGAGAGAGTGGAGAGAGATGGAGAGGAGGAAGAGACGGAAGGAGAGGAGAGAGGAGAGAGAGCAGAGGAGAGAGAGGAGGAGAGAGAGAGACTGGTAGAGAAATAGAGATACATAGAAAAACATACTTACAGTGACAGAAAAGGGAAAGAAAAAGAGGAGAAAATGATTCTGGCTGACGTTCAAGCAGTACAGACCCTACCTTGAGATGCTTCCGCGGCCTTAGCGCGTCCGCGGCCCGGTGTCGACCAGCGCATAGTATAATTAATTTACAGGGCTATGCTCTCTCTCCTCTTTCGAACTCTCTCTTCTCTCGTCCCATCGTATCCTGTCCAAATGTTTATCTATTCTTCCCTTGTTTGTCCTGCCTTTGTCTTTATTTCTCTCTCTTTGTACTCTCCGTCTCTTTCTACAAATTAGGATAGAGAAATTACTCGCTGGGACCCCCAAACTTGTCCACTCACCTCTGTCAAGTAGATTGTTGACGGGTGTTAAATATTTACTCAGTCAGCAAATTCGAATTCATTAACATGATTTGGAAATGGCGTTATCTCCCTCTTGTACTTCAGATCCTCTCTCGCCTCTCTCTCCCCTCTCTCTCTCTCTTCCACTTATCTAAGCTCGCACTATCTCTTCCTCTCAGCATTTTCCGCAACTTCACGCTTTAGGTGGGCAAGATAGAAGAAAAGAGCATCGCCGACAGGGTGAGTCCATTCAGTCAAGTGCCAGGGGCAAACTTTGGCAATTTGAAGTCGAGGTTTTGCTTGTTCAGTCCATCACTCAGTGTGCTAGATTGAATCTCAGGGGGGAGGAAAGTGTTCGAGCTGGAACCACCTGGGCATGAGAGGACGGTATGAGGGATAATAAACCTAGCTGTGAGAACACTTGGATGAGCAGAACGGATGAACCATAAGAATTCAGCTGTTTAGGTCGATCACTTTTGGCAGTTTAAGACGATTTACTGCTCCTTTGAGACGCACCAGAGATATTTCTGTGTGCCTGTTTCCTTTGTGTATACAAACACCAACACACACACACACACACACACAAACACACACACACACACACACCACACACACACACCAAAAACACACACACATAGCAATCACTGCATGTCCCTCCCACATAAAACTGTACGAGCACCAACGCGTGATATAATTATAAATGATCATTCCCGTGACGACTGTTCGCCAGTGGCACACACACACAAGCAGCCGGTGGAGGACCTCGACGCAATATCTACCTATCAGTAACATGCGAGTATGACAGCATATGCTACCCTGATATGCTGCAATACGCCAGCAGACACCTGTTGACAAGCAGCAGCAATCTATGACCAGGTAATAGGCTGTTAATGGCAGGATCTATTAAACGCGTTTTGGTGACAGTACACAGTTAGCAAGATGGTGTGGTACTTCTCATAGGCTAAGGACAGACATGAGTGAACCCCATGACTCGTTAGGTCAGACTGTGAGCCTTCCGGTACACGATAGCAGCGCCTTCCGGTACACGATAGCAGCGCCTTCCGGTACACGATAGCAGCGCCTTCCGGTACACGATAGCAGCGCCTTCCGGTACACGATAGCAGCGCCTTCCGGGGCACGATAGCAGCGCCCTCGGGCCGAGACAACGATGCCCCGAGACAGGTTATCCAGCACCCAGAAGGCTGGGATTTATAAGACGAAAATCTCAGAAAGAGAAGCAGGAGTAATGACCCTTCAGGTGTAGCCAGTTCTGGCGCGGCTGGACATCGTTCTGGGCCTCATGCTTTTTTTAACCGCAGTAGCAGCGACATTGTCTCAGTAGAGCACGTGCCCCAAGGAATTCTCTCATTCTTGCACGTGCTTGCAAGAATTCTTGCACACCACCCTATCCCACTCTCCAAGAAGATGAAGAGCTCCCAACATCTCGTGAATCTAACGAGTCAACCTTATCAGATTTCCAGGAATCTTCCCGGCCGTCCAGATAATCATTCCCTCGTAATTATATAATCAAATATGATAATTTCATCAGCTAATTCAGCGACCCAAATTTTGGTCGCAGAGCAGAAAGATATTGGCCGGTCGTAACTCCAATTTATTTTCGTATTTGACTATGTCTTTAAAGTTACGAACGGAAGCTAAGATTTAGGGTGAGGGGAGGCTGGTCAGGCACTAAGGGTCATCTCTGCAGACGACGCCTTGTTAACGAGGAGAGCTAAGACAGGAAGACTGAGGGAATCCACGATAATCTAAGCCCAATTAAGAAATGTGCTTAACGCTGCCTGCTAGATTTAAACACTTAAAAAAAGCACAATCATGAAGACAGTAGTAACAATGCCCCTGAGGTAGTAACAATGCCCCTGAGGTAGTAACAATGCCCCTGCGGGCAATTAACAATCTGCCCATGGAGGACAGTAACCCATAAGGTCACTCTTTCTTATGGACGCGACATGACTGCAACATTGTGATTCCAATAATTTTCTCGTAAATATATCACGGCATTGTGTTTTAGAAAGTGCTTGGCAGACCGTCCCGCATCAGCCGCTTGGCATAGTGTTCTGATCAGCGCTTGGCAGAATGTTCTGATCAGCGCTTGACAGAACGTCCTGATCAGCGCTTGGCAGACCGTCCTGATCAGCGCTTGGCAGACCGTCCTGATCAGCACTTGGTAGAACGTCCTGATCAGCGCTTGGCAGAACGTCCTGATCAGCGCTTGACAGAACGTCCTGATCAGCGCTTGGCAGAACGTCCTGATCAGCGCTTGACAGAACGTTCTGATCAGCGCTTGACAGAACGTCCTGATCAGCGCTTGACAGATAGTCCTGATCAGCACCAGACAGAGCGTCTTAATCAGCGCCAGATCATGATCAGCGCCTGATGAGCTCCTATCTGCATTACCGCTTACCGGCAAATTGGACCACACGTTTGCACCCTGATGTTCAGGCAATCATCTATGTAGTGATTAGTCTACAATCAGAGACCATTTTGACGCTGTCCAATCAGGATGTACCTCAGTGCTTGGAATCTGAACTCAATACTGAAATCCGCCGTACACAAACACAACATAATCGCCAACAGAAAACCTAACAACTAACCTAACCAATACCTAAATAGCACAGTATGATTATATATGGGCATATTCATTCCTATTTGAGAAAGTTTCTATTTTGAATGAACAGATGTTAAAATTGATGAATGTTGTCTTTGGGGTCGATCGCCGGATGGAATGGAATTGGTCTTAGGACGGGTTCCCAGGGTGTAGTTGAGTAGTTGTATTCATGTACATAGATGTCGCTGCTATTAGTAAGAGCAGCGGTCGTAGCCACAGTTCTGCTATTGGTAGTTTGGAGACACGCATAGAGTTCAGTCTCCTTCCGGCCGGCGGCCTCTGCGAGAAGAGGCCTATAGTCACAGTGCCAGATGTGTGGCACTTCCCCCTGTTGTTAACTACTTCCCCTCTAGTTAAGTACTTCCCTTGTAGTTAAGCTGATTCCCCTCTAGTTAAATGAGATTGACGACTATAGTCTTCTATTGTCCTTCTTTCTTGATATACTCGCATACTCTCTCTCTCCTCTCTCTCTCTATCCTTCTCTCTCTCTCTCTCTCTCTATCTCTCTCTTCTCTCTTCTCTCTTTCTCTTTCTCTCTCTCTCTCCTCCCTCTGTCAGACGTGGCAGTGCTCCAGTGTAGCAGCTGGCACTGTTTACACCTCCAGTGCCATTACTTGAGTGGCACCTGGTGCTGCCTCCACATGCTCTCTGGAACACCCACTTCTCTGACATTGGAGCGAGCGGCTCCTCT
>WNGS01072847.1:9452824-9463552 GCA_020271785.1 Procambarus virginalis
TTTCTCTCTCCTCCACCGTTGAAGGTGGAGGATAAGTTAAGAGTTCCTCAGCTTGTGTTTCCCGGCAGACAGTCCAAGGTTAATGGAGGCGGGCTGTTTCGCTTCTGCGGAAATATTGGCCAAAGTACGGGTTAAGTTGGGGCCCAGGAGACGGTGTTCAGGGTTACGAGGCGGCCACTGCGGCACACGGCACAGATAACACACCACCACAACACACACACACACGACACCACACCCTATCTACACACACATACACACACCGAAACACACCCAACAACAACACGCAGCACCACAACAAAAACACCAGAGGAGGGGCAGGGGGGGGGGGGGGGAAACAGAGCCCTCAACCCCCAGCAAAACACAACTAGGTGAATACACCACACATTAGCTATCTATTTGTTTTGAAGTTCCAATAATTGATATCCTTGAATCTCTTGTGTGTAAAGTTCGAGCGAGGTATTGTAGAATTATCCATATATGAGGAGGACCTGTGCTCAACCTCTTCTACGAGTGACCCATATTTTGAGCTCGTTATACTAGTTCGTGCATCGCCCCCTAGTTTGTGTGTTTGTACAGTGTCCTATGATGTCCGTGTCTTTGTGTAATGTCCAATTTTGTACGTGTGTTGGTGCAGTGTCCTATTTCGGTCACGCGTCTGTGTGTACGAATCGGTCCTATAGTGTCAACCTATTTCCAGGCAGATGCATCATGGGACCCATTTGACTATATGGTGTTTATTGACCTTTACTCCACACTAGATGTGTCAGGCTTTTTAACATTTTGGTGTTGTGTTTCTGGTGTTAATGTTTTGTTGTACGTGTTGCAATGTTAAACATGTTGAATTATTACATCCCTATTTTCTCTATACACCTATTCTTTATTTTCTATATTATTTATAATAAATCTTTATAAAAATTATATTCATGTATTCTCAAGTTTTATATATTGTTAAAGCCTTATCGGCTTTAAGAATATACGACAAGACAATATCAGCTGTTATAAATATTATGGAGGGGAATTGAATGATAATCTGAGAGACTAATTACCCAACTGTCCTTGGAGTGGTCGGTAGACCTTAAAAATACGGTCTCGTTTCGTGTAGGTCGGCTTCCAGTTCTAGAGGTTGGTCGACATTCCTTCTCGGCGTCCTCTCCCAGCTCCTCTTGTCCTCATATCCCTTCTAAGTGTCACTCAATCATCCTGGCTAAGTGCCTTATCCTCACAGCTAAATGACTTATACCCTTAGTATCACTAACTTGTTGTGTGTGTGTGTGTGGAGGAAGCTAGCGGTGTGAGAGCTCATGGCCAAGGATCGTCTAATGGCAGAAGCTGCTTATTACCTCTCACGCACGAGTGGATACACAGCACTCTAGAGCATCTAGAGCTATCTAGAGGCCTCTAGAAACAGGTGTTGAGGTGGGGGAAATACAGCAGTCGGCTGCTTGGAATACTGCCAACAGATGGAGTTGTGACTTTAAATCATAAATAATATTATCCAGTCTAATCTTGAACTCTCGCTCACTATCGTTCAAATTAATATTACCTAAGGGAGACCCTCCGATACTCAATGAAAAGGGAATTTTTCAATTTACATTCCATAAATAATCTTGTAATTCTGAAATATTGTGCAGAGCTGTTCTCGTGAGACTGATTCAGTGATATGTTTACTCTACTCTCTCTCATAATATTGTCTTTGTTCTTCCTCGCATGCTTTTTTCCTTGATTCTTAATTTTTATTGATGCCTTCATACAATACGCTGTTGTTGGGGCAGCAGAGTGGATGAAGGAGATTAGAGGACCAATAACTCGGCTCTCGAGTCTCTACCGACGGCTCCTCTCTCGTAGCTCACTCGTCTCTCTCTCGCTCTCTCTCTTCGTCTGTCTCTCTCTCTCTTGCTTCTCTCCTCTCTCTCCTCGATGAATGTTTTCTCTCCTGGTGCGTGCATTGCTCTAGGTATTGTGTGCTTGCGGAAGGGAAGAAGCGCTATAGGGTTCTAGATTGTTTTACGAGAGGACAAACAGCTTGGATTACAGAGAGCTTATACCTTATAACTAACTTATACTTGTGTCTGATATCATGTCATGCACACCCGAGACAGTGTTCCTTTGATCTCGTTCCCTAGGTCGAGTTTCCCCTCTCTAGGGGCCTAGTGCTCTTTCCATAGAGTCCAGTGCTCGCTCCCTAGAGCCCCTGTGCTCTCCCTAGAGCACCTGTGCCTCCCTAGACCCTGTCTTCCTCAGCCAGCAGGGTCCGCCTCACTAGGGTCGCAGGAAGACCGGTGGCCGCTGCCAGGGGAGGGTCATCCGTCTGGTTTAAAATGAAATTACTGTGATTTACCCTTAGTCCATGTGTGGTGGGGCGTAGCGATATGTGAGGGGCAGGGATGAGGGGCAGGGGTGAGGGGAGGGGGAGGGAGGGGTGAGGGAGAAGTGGGAGCGGCAAGGCTAATGGATGAGGTGGGGAAGGGGGGTATTAGACAGGTTAAGGGGAAGGGGGTAGGGGGGAGAAGACTTGGTGAAGGAGGGGGTTGGGAAGTCTTGTCGGGGCTGAGGGTATGGGAGGGGGGTAGAGGGAGAGTAGAAGGGAAGGTGAAGATATAAAAATAGAGTGGACAGTAAAGAGCGAGAAGTGAAAGATGAGGCAAAGAAAGAGAAAGGCGGAAGCGAGAAGGAAACAGGAAGGGAAGATTAGTACGGTGATTGTGATGATTGTGTAGCTTGAGGAGGGTTATTAAAGTTATAATCTCCTGGTGTGAAGGTTTGTTATAGACAGTTAAATGAGTTTCAGCGCGTTGGGGTACAAAAACATGCTGCTATCACGGTGTGTACACTCATCGGATGGAGTAACGCCTGTCATTCGCTGTTCTGGTATACCCACCCACATGATGAGTAACGCTGCATTCCTGTTCTTGGTATACCCACCCACATGATGAGTAACGCTGTCATTCACTGTTCTTGGTATACCCACCACTGATGAGTAACGCTGCCATTCGCTGTTCTTGGTATACCCACCCTGATGAGTAACGCTGCATTCGTTCTTGGTATACCCACTCACATGATGAGTAACGCTGCCATTCCTGTTCTTGGTATACCCACTCACCTGATGAGTAACGCTTCCCTATGCTGTCCCTGTGGCGATATGTATACTCAAAGAATACCTAATACTGATCAGGAAGAGTGTTACAGCACAATAAACTTAGCCTGAGGGCAAAATTGAATTATAAATGCAGTCGAGATTTATAAATAACGGGGAAACGCCAAACAGAATGAGAGAGAGTGCTTCTGGTTCCTGTTTCAATCCAAACAGAGAAGTTTCACAGTTTTATTTAAATAGATTGAGTATTTGAACAGCCTTGGTCTGAAGGTGACCCCTGGCATGTTCTACGACCCTGTTCAGAAGATAACCTTATATATAAATATATATATAATATATATATATATATATATATATAATATATATATATATATATATATATTGCAACAGTAAGCAATTGGTGTGTGGGGGGAGAGGGGACAGGGGGGTGTTACATATGCATATCAATCTTAGCTAAATTAGCTTCAATGTTGCACACATGAGTGGTGCTGCCACCTACCTAATCCTTCAGAAGCCCTTGAGGCCTGGGATAAGAGTGCCACTAGGTACTTGACTGATCTAGGTTCTAAACGAAACGAAACAACAAAAGACTCTAGAGCTTCCTTTGCCTCAGCGTGGTGATACAAAGGGGAACGCCCACTGAGTGCCTTGTTCCCCGTCTCCATCTGAAGGGCTGCAGGAACTCCACAGTCTGTGACAACTAACTCTGTATTCCAATCACCTAGGCTCTAGGAGGCTCGAACCCTGAACCCCCACGCGGGTGAGGCTGAAACTCTTTTTTTTTTTACTGTACCTTGTGTGTAACCAGTGTTGCAACCCAATTTTTGTTTAATAAAGTTTCAAATAAGAAAAATACAAATATAGAAGTGGTGGTAGGAGAGGTTAATATGCATGCACTCCATGGAGCTCCACAAGTCCCCCCCCCCAGTGCTGCATATTCTCTTCTTCGAGATTTGGGTCCCCCTACGCACACAGCGAGGCATAGTACCCCCATATATATAAAGGAATTTTTCCGGAAACCTTTTTTCGTATAAAAGTAAATAAAAAAAAAGAGTCCAAGCACTGTAATGTGTTTTGACATGCAATATAAACTTTTAACTCTCTCTCTGTCCTCTTTCCATTTGTGAATTCCCTGGGTATTTATTGGCATTTAAATTCAATATACTTGTATTTCTGTTTCCATTTGTGGTACAGACTGGTTTATTGACCACATATGAACACCCGAGAGGCGGTGACCGGGGGGGGGTGTCCAGGACCTGATGGGTCTGTGTGGTCTGGTGGTGGTCCAGGACCTGATGGATCTGTGTGGTCTGGTGGGGGTCCGGGACCTGATGGGAATGTGTGGTCTGGTGGGGGGTCCGGGACCTGATGGGAATGTGTGGTCTGTTGGGGGTCCGGGACCTGATGGGAATATGTGGGCTCGTGGTGGTCCAGGACCTGATGGGTCTGTGTTATCTCGTGGTGGTCCAGGACCTGATGGGTCTGTGTGGTCTGGTGGTGGTCCAGGACCTGATGGATCTGTGTGGTCTGGTGGGGGTCCGGGACCTGATGGGAATGTGTGGTCTGGTGGGGGGTCCGGGACCTGATGGGAATGTGTGGTCTGTTGGGGGTCCGGGACCTGATGGGAATATGTGGGCTCGTGGTGGTCCAGGACCTGATGGGTCTGTGTTATCTCGTGGTGGTCCAGGACCTGATGGGTCTGTGTGGTCTCGTGGTGGTCCAGGACCTGATGGGTCTGTGTGGTCTCGTGGTGGCCCAAGAGCTGATGTCTCACGCTTGACACCCCCTCATCTCTGACCCCCGCATGCCTGACGTACCCCAGGACCTGAAAGATATAGCTTGCAATATTTGATGTCGATGTTACTGCGTTGTGTTGGTGCTGCTGGGAATTATGGGTCCAGATTTGGGGAATATTTCCTCCTCAGGTGCAAGAATTATGTGACAGGGGACCAGGTGTATATAGTCATTTCTACATAATTATATGCTTTGTTTAATTCCCTCTTTCATCCTAGTTTCAGACTTTACATTGTACACTCGCACCTCACCTTCTCCACTCCTACCTCACCTACACTCTGGCTTTATATTGTTATCCTTCTCAAGTTGTGATCCCTCAGCCCCGCTCCTGTGCCAGGTACGGGCTCACCATAGCCCGTGCTACTTCTTGTGTGTGGTTTAATCTTTATTAATCAAGTTGTGACTTGATATGGAGCTTCAGTATTGGTGAAAACAGTCTTACACTCTCTTTTCTATTCCTTTCTCGTTCATTTGTGATGATTGTGGTATTTAAAAGGCCACTGATTTCCAGACAGCCTCCTGGACCCACTTGGTGGACAGCCAGGTGCTGGCAGCCATAACACAAGGCGCTCAGTCATCAGCTGCGTCATGCTGGCTGCGTTAGTCTCAACGAAACCGCTGCATCAGCGATCATTCATCTCTACGCTGACTCCCAACTGAACATTTGGATGCGAATGAAATCTGTAATACAGACATAGGTTTTTTTCCCCTTTTCTAAAAATTACGTATTTCAGACAGGTACATTTTTAATTTACAATGATCTTTACTAAAAAAAAACATTAAACAATAAAGAAGGCATACGGTCATTGTTGACGATAGTTTGGAGGAAACAGGGGAAAAAAATCCAGAAAATCCACAATTCCCGTGACGACAGATAAGCCAGGGATAAAAGAAAAAGTCAGGCTAAAACAGTAAAGGACGCCCTCCTCCTCCCCCCCCCCTCCCCCCTCTAGCAATGGAAACTGAAACTCCGTGCAATGAAGAGCACTTGCACGGAAACGTTGCCAATATTGAACCAATTTCTACTATTACACTCATTTGATATGAGTGTAATAGTATTCTGTGAGTATACTGGTGCTCTCGACAGGGTGTATCCACCTGTCCTCCCATGACAACTATGTGTTCATTTTCCCTCTGCCTCTAAGGATGCTGAACTGAGCTTTAGTGTAACGTGTGAGGCCCAACGTGCAAAATAAATTATGGGGAGTAAATTTTGCAACTTCTTCCCCTAGTGAATAAAAACATTGGAAATTTAGTGGAGAATCATTGAATCTAAATATTTCATTAATGTATTATGATGAACAACGTCTTGTTCATGATGATACATTATATACATTATAATGTATCATCGTGAACAATACACAGATGCGTTCATAGTTACGTTTAATTCAACTCTAATAACATGTATCTTTTATATAGTGTAGCAAGAAGAGCTTAGTACCCGCACCTGACCTGAACAAGTACCCGCACCTGACCTGAACAAGTACCCGCACCTGACCTGAACAAGTACCCGCACCTGACCTGAACAAGTACCCGCACCTGACCTGAACAAGTACCCGCACCTGACCTGAACAAGTACCCGCACCTGACCTGAACAAGTACCCGCACCTGACCTGAACAAGTACCCGCACCTGACCTGAACAAGTACCCGCACCTGGCCTGAACAAGTACCCGCACCTGACCTGAACAAGTACCCGCACCTGACCTGAACAAGTAGCCGCACCTGGCTTGAACAAATACCCGCACCTGACCTGAACAAGTACCCGCACCTGGCCTGAACAAATACCCGCACCTGGCTTGAACAAATACCCGCACCTGACCTGAACAAGTACCCGCACCTGACCTGAACAAATACCCGCACCTGACCTGAACAAATACCCGCACCTGGCCTGAACAAATACCCGCACCTGACCTGAACAAGTACCCGCACCTGACCTGAACAAGTACCCGCACCTGACCTGAACAAGTACCCGCACCTGTCCTGAATAAATACCCGCACCTGACCTGAACAAATACCCGCACCTGTCCTGAACAAATACCCGCACCTGACCTGAACAAATACCCGCACCTGACCTGAACAAGTACCCGCACCTGACCTGAACAAGTACCCGCACCTGTCCTGAACAAATACCCGCACCTGACCTGAACAAATACCCGCACCTGACCTGAACAAGTACCCGCATCTGACCTGAACAAGTACCCGCACCTGGCCTGAACAAATACCCGCACCTGACCTGAACAAATACCCGCACCTGACCTGAACAAATACCCGCACCTGACCTGCACAAATACCCGCACCTGACCTGCACAAATACCCGCACCTGACCTGCACAAATACCCGCACCTGTCCCGAACAGTCCCGATCATTCCTCACAACTGCTCATATAAACGTGGGCTCTAACTTAAGTAACAACTGAGGTAATCACTCACATATACCAGTATTAACATGTGTACATATACCTCCCCCGAAGGTATAGCCCAACGGGAGACATCTCCCGTCCACGAGGCTAACCATAGCCCGTGCTACTTGCCCCGCTCCTGTGCGGGTAAGTTACGGGCTCACCATAGCCCGTGCTACTTGGAGCATGTTCCGAGTATCTGAATCTATAACAACAACAACAACGTATAGCCCAAAACAGGCAAAAAGCTGTGTTTAACGGCCCGTTTGAAGTCTTACATTGTGAGCCATGTTCAACGGGTGAACATAAGACTTGTATATATATATATGAACGTTCTTACTAATTACGTTCACTAAAGTAATATGATATCTCGTCTCACAGCGAAATTAGCTTCCTTTGAGCAGTGTGAGGGAGGAACGTGAGAAGCTTCAACCCGACCAAGGTAGGGGAAAGAAGAATAAGATATGAAGAATAATTGAGAGGGAGGAGAAGAGGGAAGTGTCGACAGAAGAACTGGAGAACCTGCTTTATCAAGTCAATGAGAGGGCATAGGAAAATCTATCCCGTGTGTGTGTGTGTGTGTGTGTGTGTGTGTGTGTGTGTGTGTGTGTGTGTGTGTGTGTGTGTGTGTGTGCTTGACCGGTTGACTGAGTGGACAGGTTTCATGGTCTGTGTACGTTTTACTGGGCTGTGATGGGGCGCTACAGGACCAGTGAGTTAGTCACAGGCATGGTAGGGTACTACAGACCCAAGTTGGGGTGCCACAGGGCCAAGTTGGGATGCCACAGGGCCAAATTGGGGTAAGCCACAGGGCCAAGTTGGGGTGCCACAGGGCCAAGTTCGGAAACATATTCGATTACCGACAAAGTTCCCGGCAACTTGTTCCCGCTAGTACAGTCGTGTTCGTTCTCGACTCACAATCGAGAAATCCGGTTTCGAATCCCTGCCGGGATTATGGTTGGGCGCATTGCCTATCACCGTACGCTCCTGTTCACCTAGCAGCAAGTAGGCACCCAGGAGTTAGTCAGCATGTTGACAGGTTGAATCCTGGTAAGGGGAAGGGGGGGGGTCTGTAATTCGACCTTAGGGGGGGGGAAGGACCTCTATATAAGCCTAATATGTATAAACACACTCTGGCTGCCTGTCCCTCCTTACCCCAGACACAATGAATTATTAATTATGTGGCAACATTGGATGAAACAGAACGCATTTGGATTCCTCTGGATCCAGATGGGTGCCACAGAGAAATATGGGGGTGCCATAAGGCAAGATGAGGTGCTATAGAACCAAACCGGGATGCCAGAGGGCAAAGGTCTGGTGCCACCGGTACAGCAGAGGCGTCACAGGTGCGGTAACAAGGAGGTGCCACCAGAAATGGCACCTCCTTCTCCTCCTTTTTGCTTCCTCCTGCTAGTTTTAATGGTATTAAAAGCTTCTTTTACCAGCATTCATGTTAATTATCCTATTTTCTCTGACTCTTTAACTAGCCCTCCATTCCTCCCCTTCCACCTCACCCTCTGTCTCCCTCCATCTCCTCTCCCTCTCTCTCCAACTCTTCCCATCCTCCCTCGCCGACGCCCCCACCCCAACACCTCAAGCAGCAGCTCTCAGCAGTTAAACATTACGGATTGTGAGCTAACTGTGAATAATGAAGGATGTGAAGCGCCTCCGGGTGTAGCACAGTGAAGGAGGTGAATAATGAATGAGAACCCGCCGCCTCCTGGCCCAACCTCATAACCAAATATGTGCAAGAGCATTAAAGAGTGACTCTCAGTCATGTCTACGAGCCACAGGTTCACAGTTGTTGTTGTTAAAGATTGCTACCTGGAACAAGAAGTTCCAAGTAGCACGGACTATGGTGAGCCCGTAGTGGATGTAATTATATATGAGGTTCACAGGTTGCTGAAGCAGGAAGGCAGAGTGAAAATAAGGGAACTATCAGGGGAAAAGCGCCAAATCATTACGACTATATAGCACTGGGAAGGGGTCAGGATAAGGATTTGGGATGGGACGGAGGGGAAGGAATGGTGCCCCAACCACTTGGACGGTCGGGGATTGAACACCGACCTGCATGACGCGAGACCATAATCGAGTTTAATGACAGTGATCGGTGGGAGGCAGCAGCAGCTGCAGGAATGGGTGAGCTGCCATTTTTCACGACTGTCAGAAAGCCTCTGACGCGTCCCAGACAAAATGACTGATATATATGATGGACAAACAAGCTAACATAACAAGAAAGTTACGAGATGTATCTAGGATAAAATATTGAGTTGTAGGGAGTCCACGGCCGCGGGTTGATCCCAATGCGCGGCCTTCATATTTCCCAAACCTAAGAGCACTTGTAAGAGACGCAGAGACAGAGATGGCGAGCAGGGACCCTAGTAGGATCATTACCGAGTTATCTCTAATTACAACATTAATCACCTTCCTAAGTGTCACTCGTGCCTGTGTGTACTCACCTAATTGTGCTTGCGGGGCTTGAGCTTTGGCTCTTTGGTCCCGCTCAGGGTCTGGGACGTTACTAAGCTGACAAGGAGAATAAAAGTAATGAGTATTTTTTTTTTATTTTTTTACCAGATTTACCAGTTCTGGAGAGTACCAGAACAACGAGAAGATATTATACAAAGTCATCAGGCAACAAGCGCAGGTAAACTGTGTCAGCGGCACACATAAGAACAGCCTTTTGGCCAAGCTCAACACGATCCTTCAGAACACCAGACGGGCAGTGCTAGGCCAGAAGGACGAGCCCAAGCGTGCAACCAACCATAAGAAGGTGTTAAAGAACATTTAGGAGAGCCGGAACTTGCCGGTGAGATGATATCACGCACGAGGCATCAGCTGATTAGACAGCTTCGTAGAACTGAAGCTGCAAACGCGGTAGGGGAAGACGATTCAGATTACATATGGTTACGACGTAGGAGATACCGAGAGACAAAGCGGACAACTGACTAACTGTTTCAGATGAGGAAAAGAAGGCTACAGATAGACCTGAGAATACGTGGTATTTAACACCCAAGATTAAAGAGCCAGGGCCCAAGAGCTAATCCTACCTACCTACCTACCCGCAAGCACTCAAGTTAGAACACACGCCATGTACTCGACTCAGCCTCTGCTTGTAAACAATGCATCAGCTGTTAACCTCTGTTTGTAAACAATGCATCAGCTGTTAGCCTCTGATTGTAAACAATGCATCAGCTGTTAACCTCTGTTTGTAAACAATGCATCAGCTGTTAGCCCCTGATTGTAAACAATGCATCAGCTGTTAGCCCCTTATTGTAAACAATGCATCAGCTGTTAGCCTCTGATTGTAAACAATGGATCAGCTGTTAGCCTTTGTTTGTAAACAACGGATCAGCTGTTAGCCTCTGATTGTAAACAATGCATCAGCTGTTAGCCTCTGTAAACACGGATCAGCTGTTAGCCTCTGATTGTAAACAATGC
>WNGS01072847.1:9496640-9525927 GCA_020271785.1 Procambarus virginalis
AGCTGTCCTCGGCCGTGCTGCGGCCGACCCCAACCCGTCCAGTTCACCGAGCCGCCACCCACTTACTTAACCTGTCTTATTGTTACCTGCAGGCCCCTAACTACAGTACGAAGCTTCCCAACCCTGTCTATGGATCACACAAGACAGTGTATACATGCTAGTTACCATTCTAAATGAGTGGCCACGTCTGTCATAGACAAAATAAGAAAAAGTAATGTGAGAAAAGACACAGATAAAGAGAGGACACGTTTCACTTAGTTTCCGCAAGAGTAAGCAAAGGAAGCAAGCAAAACGGGATAAAGGGAAGGGAAGAGAGAGAGGCAGGGGGAGAGGGGGAAGGAAGAGGAGGAAATGGCATCAACAAAAGAACTGTGAGAATAAAGAGAATAATAAGACAATGATGGGGAGGGAGGTGGGGAAGGCATTAACACCATCACGGCCTCACAGCATAACGCAAATGGTGCTGCATATCACATTACTGTCGACCAGCTGCTTGAGTTATTGAGGCCCCGTGAACTCTTCTCCTTGGCGCTCCTGACCCCCGGGCTGAGGTCACCCACACTAGGTCACTCAGCCAACTTGACATGACCCGATGTGTTACAGGACTGGTTACACAGAAGGAGCACAGTTGTCACAGTATGGAGAGCTCCTCAAGTTCATGGGGATGATGGACAGGAACCAAGAATGCAGTGTACATTTTCCCTCGGCATTTAACGACACAATGAGGTGTTGTTAAGGGTAGCTGGCAGCTCTTGAGTCTCTTGTTTTTATGAGACTATAACCCAAATCCATAAGAAAAACGGTGACAATTTAACCTCATGAACCATGAGGCCTCTGAAACAATGAGGACAACTTTGTATTGATGATCCAGTTCTCTGTCCTTACAAATCTTGGCTGATTACTTATGAGAGGCAGCACCACCTGGATGCCCAAAATGAAAGTCAATGTAGGTGTTAAACAAGGTTAATAAGCACGAGAGTTCAACACCAACTGCCTATACCGTTCTTCCAGGGGTGCACTGTAATCCCGCCTGGACGGCCAACACGACTGGCAGAATTGTGAGGCATTAGGAAATGAGGTTCTCACTCTGCTGGGCACCTAAATGTGGAAGGTCTCCTCTTAATAATACCATTCACTTCGCTGTGCCTCGAGTGCCAGCCCCCTGTGCTAGAGCGGAGCATCATGACTATTATTCAGCCCCATCTCGTAGCACTGCAGCTCACGTTGTGCTGGTGCAGTACCAAGACACTGTAGCTAGTGTCTAACATCCTTTCTTATCTAAAATGATCGTTCGCATGTGGATAAACTGGTTTCGTATCTGAATTCTAAAACATTTAAATTCCATTTACTTATGAAATTGAGAAAGCCATAGCATTTCGTGACTCATTAATTACTAATATAGCATTTCTTGACATTTCATTAATTAGAAAAATAGCATTTCTTGAGTCATTAATTACTAATATTGATGGTCAATTTTCTTGTTCCGTTTACCGTAAACCCAACATTTTGAGGATTAGGTTTACTTATCTAAGCTTTTGTCCAAAACTATTAAATTCAATGCAATTAAAACTATTAAATAGAGCTTCCGATCTTTGTTCTGATTATAAACTATTTGATGTTGAAATTAATTTCATGCAGGAGTTTGTTTAATCAGATGCTTTTCCAAGCAAATTATTTTGTGGAACTTGAGGGAATTCTTAAATACTAAATTCTTACCTACCGTCCAACCTCCCACAATCCCAAAAGATATTCGTTATGTAAAATCATATTAGACAGGAACGTCGTAATATTCTTTGATCTTCCAATTCACAAATAATAAATTTATGCTTCCCAATAATCCAGCTCATCCTCCTAACATGAAAGTACTTACAGTATCTATCTGGTGTAGGGTACCATATATATATATATATATATATATATATATATATATATATATATATATATAGATATATATATATATATATATATATATATATATATATATATATATATATATATATATATATATATATATATATATATATATTATATATATATATATATATATATATATATATATATATATATATATAGCAAATATACGTGCTATAATAGGCCTAGGAATATCTGTTTGGTTTCAGCTTTAATTCTTTTGCGGACAAATTTATAGTAGAGAAACGGAGTTGCTGGTGGTGGTCCATCACTACAAAGTGGTACTTTCCACCAAATGGTTACTGTAAGTACTGTCACTTCTGGAGGATGGGCTGTGATAAGCATAGTACTTCTTTTCCCAACATAAGGATCCTTTATGCTTTAACCTCAGATCTGGGGTTAGCATTATAAGTGTTGCAACTTCAGTGTTAGATACGTTGGGGGAATACCTCACGATACTTGGGTGAATACCTCACGATACGTTGGTGAATTCCTCACGATACGTGGGAGAATACCTAACGATACGTTGGTGAATTCCTCACGATACGTTCGGTGAATATCTCACGATACCTGGGTGAATACCTCACGCCACCGTAAACGCCGTATCTACGAACATAGGTCAATCTCTTACCGAACAGAACTGCCCCCTTAGGAAAGCTGAATGTTCTGGTTTAGGGATCACACAGAAGAGATGGGCCACCCTCCCACTTATAACAATTTCACTCTTCTGACTTCCAACTCTCTTCGACAAGATCTCAACATCTTGGAATCGATCTCCATCGCGAGAATGAGACCCCGAGTTAAACAGTTGCGAGTCTTGAACCCAACTGTTGGTACACTAATGATCATCTTTCCCCAAGTGTGTTGTTAGGGGATTTTCAAGTTCTATTTTCTCTTTTGTATACAATTTATGCTTTTCACTTTGTATAAATATTTATATAGGTTTAATTTGGAAATATATATATATATATATATATATATATATATATATATATATATATATATATATATATATATATGAACCTGACACACCACAACATGTAATTACAGAACAATATTGATAGTCATAATCGTCGACACTTCTTTTTCACACCTTCAACGTGTAAGTTCAGAGTTTACGTACATAAAAATACACTCTACTCACGAACACCGGCCAAAGAAAACGACGGAGGTGACCAACGAAAACGGATGTACCTGCAAAAACAAGATGGAAGGCGTTAACTAGGTCAGGCGAACGTGTGTACCAAACAGCCCTGAAGCGCACTGAAATCAAAATAATGAATGGGTTAAAATATTCGATTTACGAGTCAAACAGAAGCTTGTTTTGAAACTTGAAACAGAAATAATTGCAAATATAATTTGGATTTACTTTTTTTCTGCAAAACATCGAGTGAAGGAAGGGACCTCTGGTAGGTTAGGCGGGTAGGAGGTTCTCCTAAGGTTTCAAGACGTCATGAAAACCGTTAATTGAAAGTTTCCTCTCCTAACCTAAGCCAGAGGACCCAAAACAGAAAACGGGACAGTACGCCACTTCCGTGCGCCGATTTCATTTTGAATTACGTCGAATTATAGCCTGAGTGCGCATGTGAGCGAAAAGCGTCCTAATTCGTAAGATGACAGGTTGCCCCCCCCCCCCAACGCCGTACCAATAGCGAGCTCCCTAATGAACTAACTCAACTAAACTCACCCTTGGTTATCTTGAGATGATTTCGGGGCTTAGCGTCCCCGCGGCCCGGTCCTCGACCAGGCCTCCTTTTTGTTACACACCCCTAGGAAGCAGCCCGTAGCAGCTGACTAATTCCTAGGTACCTATTTACTGCTAGGTAACAGGGGCATCAGGGTGAAAGAAACATTTTGCCCATTTGTCTCCGCCTCCACCGGGGATCGAACCCGGAACCTCAGGACTACGAATCCGAAGCGCTGTCCACCCAGCTGTCAGGCGCCCTTGAGTGACTGTTCAGTTCCTGAACCGATTATGTGTCTCTGTAACCCTTTCCACCACCACCCACCGGATGGGTATGGGTTGCATAATAAAGAAATGAATAATAATAACAACTGACTGATCTCTGGCCAGCCACAGCGCCACCACGCGGCCTCCACCACCGTCTTCTGCCACGAAGATCGTCTCAAGACATCGTTAAGAAACCCAGCGATTAAACAAGAAAAACAACAACAACTGAACAGGATTAAAACAAAGCTCCCGGCAATCACAAATAATAAAATGAAAACCTGAACAAAAAATATCAATGCCATTACATTCAAATGACATCGTATATAACAAAATGAATGAATGGAAATATTATAATTTATAAAACAATGCAATTATATATATATGAATAAAAGAAATAGTATGTGCACAGACAATAAGGCTTGCTGAGCGGGGCACCACCACACGAAAATTATTGCTATTGATTTGTGGGGTGATGGAGGGGGGGGGGTGATCTCCACGGTAGGGGGGGTGTAATCTGTGTGGAAGGGGTTGGGAGGGAGAGGAAGGGATCAGTGAGGGATATGAGAGAGAGAGAGAAGGGAAGAGGAGGGAAAGTGATGGATAAAGAACATACTGGTGAGGGTGGGGTATGGGGCGAGCTGAAGGGGGGTGGGTTAGGTTACCAACCTGCCATTTGGGAAATTTGGTGGTAGGGGAGCAGCCATTAATGGGAAGGGGAGAATAGGGGTGACCTTATGAGGGTTGGGGCGAGAGGAAAGATCATTTTTTTTATTAACTAGTACTCTAGCAAGAGCCTGTCCCACACACACACAGCCTGTCCCCCACACACAGCCTGTCTCCCACACACACAGCCTGTCCCACACACACAGCCTGTCCCACACACACAGCCTGTCCCCCCCACACACACAGCCCGTCCCCCACACACAGCCCGTCCCCCCCCACACACACAGCCCGTCCCACACACACAGCCCGTCCCCCCCACACACACAGCCCGTCCCCCACACACAGCCCGTCCCCCCCACACACACAGACCGTCCCCCACACACAGCCCGTCCCCCCCACACACACAGCCCGTCCCCCACACACAGCCCGTCCCGACAAACACCAAACAAATACCTGTTAACACAGCCACCAGCCCCACTGTTTATGTATGAAAACCCACACACGACTCAACTCATTATATTCGAACATTTCCTGAACACTAATTGGCTGACTTCGTGCGTTCGAATCGCGCCTCTCTAAATGTTGCTCCCCCATATTGTAAATACAAATAATGGCCAACAAAAGCAAAATACTTAACCTAACCTAAACTACCCTAGGCCTAACTAACCTAAGATTACAAACTCACATTTATATGAGACAATGCTAGTTTTGCTCACACAGTATCCCAATGAGAAGCAGCAGGAGGCGGACCGCCACCTCGCTGACACAATGAGTTTTGTAACTCAACACTTACTTGCCAGCCAGGTGACTGGTGACTTGTGGTTCCACATATGCATTTCAGCATATGTAGATGTGCACATATGAATGGCCAAGAGCATTCATATGTTGATCGCACTCAGCGGCACGTCGTAAGACAGGCGGTTATATACAAGATAAATGGTCTACATTAGAGACGTTATCAAATATATCTCCATCAGGCTCCTACACCGCATATAATATTTATTGAATATAACTACAATGGTTCAATACATGTATGGTTAATCTTGAGCACTTTGGTCAGGTGTTTCGTCACAGGTGTTGATGCTGCTGTTGTCCCCTGCCTCACAGGACAGGTGTTTCGTCACAGATGTCGCCGACGTCACCGAACACCAGCTGCGCTGCCCAGACAAATACTTATTATGCACACAACCGAAGTCACAAGTTATTATCATTGTCAACATGGTGTGGGTATAGCATTATGCTCTTCTGGGCAGCCTGGAGCATGGTGGGTAGAAACCTTTGGGCATACGTAGCCACTACCATGGTGGGTATATAGCCTCGTGGCAACATAGTAGACAGGCTTGGGGCATGGCGGAGAAAACCTAAGAATATGAGTGTAGAGGTATAGGAAAATGAAGGAAAAGGGGAGGGAGAGAGGGAGAGAGGGAAGGCGTGATGGGGAGGGGGTAGGCGTGATGGGGAGGGGGGAGGAAGGTGGTGGAGGCAAACAGGCATTACACAAACCGGTATAACATCTTAGAGACTTAAGACCCGCAGGTCAACACCGGTTGTGAACTAAACACCCCCGCCCCTGTGTCCGGGACGGACGGAAGGGGAGCTTTAGCGAAGGAAGGGAAGGGAACTATCAGGGGGGGGAAAGCGCCAAGTCATGACGACTATATAGCACTGGGAAGGGATCAGGACGAGGATTTGGGATGGGACGGGGGAAAGGAATGGTGCCCAACCACTTGGGCGGTCGGCGATTGAACACCGACCTGCATGAAGCGAGACCGTCGATCTTTAGCGAGTGAGAGAGAAAGAAAGAAGGATGGAGGGAAAGAGTGAAGGAGGAAAGAAGGGAGAAGGGAAGGAAAGGGGGTTAGAAGAGGGAGTAATAGATGGGTTGAGAGAGGGAGGAACGGAGGGGAGGGCAGATAAGGGAATGTAGAAGAATGTGAGAGGGAGGTAACCTAGCGAGGAGAGACCTGTCAGTATGATAGGTCTACCGCGGCGGTAGTCGTAGCACCAAACGTTTAGTCCACAACTATATTCATATATAGAGAAAACGTGCAAAAATAAAACCAAAGAAATATGAATCAAAATGGTTGCCAGCGTCCATCTCGCCTAACCTAACCTACCCTAACCCACTCTATTCTAAACAAACCTAATATAATAGCAGCCATTAACCTCAAAAATAAAATAAAAAAAATACCTTTGTGTAGCGGACCGTTTTTTTTCCCTCCCGATCTCGTAATATAAGACCAGCGTGGTCTTATAATAGCTCATATATCTCCCAGAGAGATATATGAGCTTTTCAAGAATACATAGCCTCTTAGGTGGAGAATGTCCATTGACACACACCTGGCTCCATTAGGCCCACATGTACCGCGATGCCTATAAGACACTCCGAAGATTCTAGCCAGCACTCAGGTGTCCCTGTGAATGTCCTTGGTTCGGCAACACTTTTCTTAGCAGGAGACCAGCAATTGCACAGCTCGTCTCTAATCTGTGTGTCTGTCTGTCTCTCGCACCTTGGCTGTCAACGTCCTAGACGGCTCCACACACACTCACACCCCGCCACACTTGACGTGAGTGAAAACTCACCACTTACTGACCAGTGCCCTTCGCCTCACTTGGTAGTGAAATATTAAAAAAAATAAAACTAGTTTAAAACAGGTTTATTATATAACTACCAAAACAATCTTGTGTCAAGAACAGCAAGGATTTATAAGACAGGAACAGCAGGCGTTTATCTGTGTGTCTCAACCGGTTATGGCCGCTATAAACAAGTGCAAGTTCTCACAGTGGACATGCGTACACACTAGACGGATGTACCACACATGCGCATCAACCCAGGGGAAGGGGAAGGGAACTATCAGGGAGGGAAAGCGCCAAGCCATCACGACTATATAGCACTGGGCAGGGGTCAGGATGAGGATTTGGGATGGGACGGGGGGAAGGAATGGTGTCCAGCCAGAACAATTATTCAACTTTGCGCGCTTCAATCCATTTTTTCGACAAGTGCGTACAATTATCATGCATATATTGTTACCTGCGGCATTGCATTTTGTAATCTGTATCTCCGGCGTACAGACCTTAAAGATATAATTCGACTGTAACATGGTTCGTAACCTTTGTGCTGGGGCTATTAAAATCAGCTTCCTAGACTGGTTTGGGAACCATTCAACAGACAAAATAATATGCATGCCTTTAAGCAACGAGTATCCTTCAGTAGTCTAATGTGTCCTTATACACAATATGCAGCCTTCAGTAACCTATAGACACTCAGACAATGTGACACATGAGCCACGGAAGATCCTCACTAAAACATTTTTCTTCCCACAACACATAAATCATGCACAAACGTCCAAAGCTATAACCCACACTCACTTTAAGATCAAGCCACAATTACATATATATTGCCAACACCAATTTCCTCACCAATACGCTCGCTAAACTTGATCACGGGATGGAAGTTGAATGTTGCCGAACTTTGCTGTACGGTCCGGTCCACACGGACGAGGTAGGCGGGACCAAAGAGCCAGAGCTCAACCCCCGCAACCACAAATAGGTGAGTATGAAGGAAAACTTTACCAAGAGCAGCCTAATCACCGATGAGACGAACAGGCAAGTTCATTCCACTGATGGGACGAACAACCAAGTTCGTTCAACTGATGGGACGAACAACCAAGTTGTCTTCCCACCACCAAGTTGCTCAAGTTGGTGACAAGAAACTGAACAGGAAGCCGTACTTAACTTAAGCTCTCTTGCAGATTGACAATTCGAGAAAGATTGCAAACTTGAGAAAATATATGTTGCTTCACTCTTGTCAAAACTGTCACACATGGAAAAGGAGCTTCACCTAGAGCATCTACATCACTCTTAGTCTATCTGTTATTCTATACTCAGAAAAGAAGCTTCACAAGCCACACTTGAGTGACCTCCAGGTAGTGCGAGTCTGCACCCCCCCCCCCGGTCACCACGAAAGGGGAGGGGGGGATTAAAGGGGAGGGGGGATTAAGAGGAAAGGGGGGATTAAAGGGAAGGTAATTCAAGGTGAAGGATATTAACGGGAATTTGGGGAGGGATTAAGTGGAAGAGACGCCTCTTAAGAGCGCCTAACTCAAGTGAAACATCTTGTGCACATCAAACCCTCATACATAGGGACCAAAGAGCCAAAGCTCAACCCCCGCAAGCACAATTAGGTAAGTACATAGAGCGTTGCAATTTACAAATGACTATTATGAATGCCTGTATAAACACACACACACACACCACACACACACACACACACACACACACACACACACAAACACACACACACATTTTACATTGAATATTACTGTATGCTAAGCATTTTTTCTCCTTATTAATTTATATATATACATTGGGTGGTGTATTGAAGGTGGTATAGAGAGGCGTGAACGCACCCGCCATTACACCCCGGCAGCCTAAGGGGGACCAGGTCTCCACACTCGCGTTATAAATACATTCACTCTTACGTCACCTAATATAGAGACGGGGGAGGGAGGCCCCCCCCCCTGTGCTTGGGGGGAGCACATAGAACCACCTGACGCATTTTTAGAATGTGACGACCACTTCAACTAGCGTCTGCGAGGCCCTAAACTAGCTTTGATAAGGCGCCCAACACGCGTTCATTCTCAACTCTAGTCAACTAGGGGTAAGTCTAGTCTAGATACTCTGTCAACTAGTGTCAACTAGGCCGTCAACTAGCGTCAAGTGACACCCAGACAACAAGGGATGACAGTGTCACTATTACTTGTAAGGTGTGTGAGGGCGCCAAGACGGGAAGATATGAGGGGGCGTCTTGAGTAACGACGCCCCCCCACCTGTGTGTGTGTGTGTGTGTGTGTGTGTGTGTGTGTGTGTGTGTGTGTGTGTGTGTGTGTGTGAGGGTATTTATAACAAAAAATTGTAGAGAAATTGGGTGCCCAGATTTATGTTTCACGCACAGAACACTTCTTTATTTCAATCATAGCCAACACACGACAACTATCCTGTGTTACACCACAAACGATACAAACCAAGTAATCTCCAGGCCAAAGATACAGAGAGAGAGAGAGGGAGAGAGAGAGAGAGAGAGAGAGAGAGAGCGAGAGAGAGAGAGAGAGAGAGAGAGAGAGAGAGAGAGGAGAGAGAGAGAGAGAGAGAGAGAGAGAGAGAGAGAGAGAGAGAGCTTGGTGCTTTCTCCTACTAGTTTCCCTTCCCCTTCTCTCTGCTACTCCACACACACATAACATAAAAGACTTTTGTGAGTATTTAGCTTATGTGAGAGAGGCAGAGAAGCACGAACCAGAGGCAGCGAACCTGAACTAGAAACCAGATATATGACATATAGAACCTGAACTAGGCTAAAGTAGAGAGCCAGAACTAGAGACCAGATACAGAGGTAGAGAGCTAGCACAAGAGGGCAGAGGTCGAGAACCAGAGCCATAAACGTGACATAAAGAGCCACAACTAGAGACCAGAAGTAAAGAGCCGCAAGCGGAGACCTAAGACCAGACACCAAAGGCAGAGAACCAGGACCAGAGAGACAATTCGAAACATCAAACCGTAGACACAAATTGACAATTAGAGGTCAAAGTTCAGGGTTCAAAGTTCACTTGATGAGGGGAAAAGGGAGGCACTCGGGCACTTCAAAGGCGGGTTATTACATTTCCATACGGCGCAAGGGGTGTGAAAATTATCATGGGAGAGGTGGAGGGGACAGAGTGAGGGGAGGCTATAGTTGGAGGGGGGTTACGGGGTGACCAAGGGAAGGGATGGAAAGATGGGAGAGGCGAGAGGAAAGGTGGCGGTACCGGAGGGAAGTTAAAATCGAGAGAAACATGGAACAATAAAGAGAAGGAGGAAGAGGTGATTCAGATAGTGGAAAAGGTGACGTTTATTCTTGTTGTGAAAAGTACTCTAGTCCAGCTTGGGACAGGAAGGTGGGAGGGAGACTGGTGTGTGGGAAAGAGGGAGAGAGAGTGTATGGAACAGAACCGGGTGTGAGGGAGAGACTGGCGGGAACGAGTGACTGAAAAGTGGAGGAATAAGGAGCGAAGGTTTAGACATNAAACACGGAATTCAAACAAAACCTCGTTTTCAATCCGATGAACTCAATTCCGTCCACATCTAACCCAAATCATTTTCAGCCATCCAGCCCCATCTACCCCTCCCCTCCCCCCCTCCCAACCATCTGGAGGGAGCAGAGCAATCCTGAGGCAGCCGCGACAATCAACAGCATCCGAGGAAGACACGAGACCACAAATATGTTTATCTCCCGTGATGCTCATGCCAAAACGCCGAGAGAGGCAGAGGAACGCCTGGAGTTGGGGGTGAGGCTGGATGACATAGATGGGTGGGACGGAAGGTAAAGGCTGGGAGGGAAGGAAGGCTGGAAGGGAAGTGCAAGGTGTACCTAGAGTACCTAGGTACTCGATCATCCGCATGTCCCACAGCTACCATCCACAGGTGCCCACAGCCACCATCCACAGGTGCCCACAGCCACCATCCACAGGTGCCCACAGCCACCATCCACAGGTGCCCACAGCCACCATCCACAGGTGCCCACAGCCACCATCCACAGGTGCCCACAGCCACCATCCACAGGTCCCCACAGCCACCATCCACAGGTGCCCACAGCCACCATCCACAGGTCCCCACAGCCACCATCCACAGGTGCCCACAGCCACCATCCACAGGTCCCCACAGCCACCATCCACAGGTGCCCACAGCCACCATCCACAGGTGCCCACAGCCACCATCCACAGGTGCCCACAGCGACCATCCACAGGTGCCCACAGCGACCATCCACAGGTGCCCACAGCGCCCATCCACAGGTGCCCACAGCGCCCATCCACTGGTCCCACAGCGCCCATCCACAGGTCCCACAGCGCCCATCCACAGGTCCCACAGCGCCCATCCACAGGTGCCCACAGCGCCCATCCACAGGTCCCACAGCGCCCATCCACAGGTCCCACAGCTACCATCCACAGGTGCCCACAGCGACCATCCACAGGTGCCCACAGCGCCCATCTACAGGTCCCACAGCGCCCATCCACAGGTCCCACAGCGCCCATCCACAGGTCCCACAGCGCCCATCCACAGGTCCCACAGCTACCATCCACAGGTCACACACAAATCTCATTACAAAGTGCACATTTGAACCCCTGATCGCCTGCCCTAATTTGGTAATGATGAATTAAACAAAATGAATTTATTAATCATTTTTATTGTTTGGGTTTTAAATTTAAATGCTTACATTTGTGTTAATGTGTACTGCAATAAATACGTGCATGTGCTAGATGCATATAATATGTACTTGCATGTCTATACAATGATAGACTTACATATGTATACTTATAAACTTGCCCACACGCGCGCACACACACACGCGCGCAAAAAAATAAACAAATACATGCATCTGGCAACACCGCACCAGCTGCCTATTAAACGGATTGATGCAATGGTGGCGCCTCTCTCCCTCCCTCACTCTCTCCCTCACTTCCTCCCTCCCTCCCTCCCTCTCTCTCTCCCTCCCTCCTTCACCACCATTCTCCCACACCCTCACCGCTACTCATCAGTATGCATCACAACACGCCCTCTCACGCTCTCACTGCATATACCACCAAACCTCTCCCTCCTGCACACCTTCCCTCTCACTCACTCTCTCTCTCTCTCCCACCACACTCGCTGTCTCTCCCTCCCTCCCCACTCACATCTCTCCCACCTCTCACTGGCCTTATCTGCCTCTACCGTTAACCCTACAAATACGGATCCCATCACCAATACCATTTCGAGTCGGGGGTGGGGGGTGGGGGGGTAGAGAGGGGCAGACATGTCCTTTCTCCCCTCCCCCCCCTCTCCTTCCCTCTGTGTGTGTGTGTTACTCACCTAGATGTACTCACCGAGATGTGCGTGCAGGGTTGAGCTAGGCTCCTGGCCCCGCCTTCCGAATGTTCTTACAATAATGCAATGACGCATTTCTCACGCCGTTATCATATTCATATTAACAATTTTGAGTCGAATTAGCTTCAACAACTTCTGTTTCGAACCCGTTTCATTTATTGACAGTTCTAACACTCTTCCCGTCTCTTGTGACTCATTTACGTGTCCAGTTTCCATCCATGACGCCTCGTTCTGCTGTTCCTTGCTTTGAACGATGCTGTTTTGTCTACTTTGTCAAGTTCCCTTAGGCTCTTATAAGTTGTCATCGTGTCCCCTCCGATCTCTCCTTTCCCCGTACTCGACTGTGCTAGTGGGACGAGCTTCTGCTCCTAAGCCCTGGCTTTACTACTATTAGTAATTTAATGCAATGACTGTGATTACATTTTTCGTATCATGCATTATTAAACTGCGTAGCCGACAGAGTTACCTTAAAAAACCTCTATATCTAATATATTATTTATTTCGGCCCATACGTTGAAGAAATTGTTGCCGACATTAACTCTCTCTTTATGCTCTTCTTCGATTTGAACATTGATACCATTGCTAACACTGCTAATATGTTTTCTCAGTTTCCTATAGTACCTTTTATATCGTGATCATGTCCCCTTCTGCAACGCTTCTCCTCCAATGCTGTGATGCCCAGATGACTTAGTCTATCTTCCTTGATCAAGCCCATCTGCTCAGGAACGAGCCTTGTGTGTTTCCGGTGGCAGGTATGGTGGCAGGTAAGGTGGCAGGTATGGTGGCAGTTATGGTGGCAGGTAAGGTGGCAGGTAAGGTGGCAGGTATGGTGGCAGTTATGGTGGCAGGTATGGTGGCAGTTATGGTGGCAGGTAAGGTGGCAGGTAAGGTGGCAGGTATGGTGGCAGTTATGGTGGCAGGTATGGTGGCAGTTATGGTGGCAGGTAAGGTGGCAGTTATGGTGGCAGGTATGGTGGCAGTTATGGTGGCAGGTATGGTGGCAGGTAAGGTGGCAGGTATGGTGGCAGGTATGGTGGCAGCTATGGTGGCAGCTATGGTGGCAGCTTTGGTGGCAGCTATGGTGGCAGTAATGGTGGCATTTTTCATGGTAGTTTTTGTGGCAGCCATGGCCACCACGGCTGCCACACTACCTTTCCTTTCTCTGACAAACCTCAGCACCTCAGGCCAGGCTCGGGGAGTAGAAGAACTCTCGAAACCGGCATCAGGTATACCCCAGGTATGCTCTCTCTCTCTCTCCAGGTGTCGCTTCTCCAGGTTCTCAATGATCATTCTGCAGTCCTATTCTGTTCTTGGAAAATGCAGCTGTCAGCTCTTGGACTCTGGCCTTTCTAGCCGTCGGTTGTGTGTGTGTACGCGCGCGCGTGTGTGCATGTGTAATGTGTGTACGCATTCATATGCGTACGATATCACACAAAATCTAACCCTCCATCTTCGCCCTGAAAACTAATAACCTCGAAGAGCAGTGTAATAATAATGATGATTATCACAATAACAACACAATAACCCCAGCCACAACCTCTAGCAACACTGCAAGACTATCACTGCAACATTAGGGTAAGAACAACCCTCACATTAACACTGGGCCGCAGAATACCGCGTCAGGCTAAGGAATCACAAGACTGCTGCAAGATTATGTTTTAATGAAATAATTGAAGGTGGAAACGGGAGGAGAAGGCCATTCGGGACGCCAGTGGTGGAGGGTGGCTGAGCCTAGCACACCACAGTCAGGTGATTACTTGAGAGGCGGGGGCCAAAGAGCTGAAGCTCAACCCCCGCAAGCACAACTAGGTGAGTACAGTCACACTAACAAGGTATACACAAGTCACACACATAAATATAAGAGTATATGAAAGAAATTACAAAAAAACTATATTGTTTCCACAGAAAATAAACAACCCAAACTACTACATAGTCACATAGGGAAGAAAATAACAGTGAACGACCAAATGACTAGATTATGAAAATGGGGAAGTGAACATGTAAGAAATGACAAGGCAATTTGCGAGGAAATAAATGCCAGAGAATAATGGTCACATTGTGTATTTTTGGTCTGTTAAAACTCCTTTTGATACAGTAAGACGCAAGAGATTATTGCACATACTTGAGCAACAGCAATAGGTATAAGAGCACTGATATGGATAAGGGAATACTGAACGGACAAGAGTCAGAGGGTCACTGTGAGAGATAATGACAACTCAGACGCAGAGTTGGTCTGAGTAATGGTTTCTGGATTTCAACACCAAGAAGTGTAAGGTAATAGAAATTGGGAAAAGGTGACATGAGACCAAAGGGCCAGTTCAAAGTGAAGCGAATCAATAATGTAACAACTAGATAAAAATACCTAAGAGTGCATATAACAGCAAGCCTAACTTCAGAGGCACATGTACATAGGGTGTCATCAGCAGCATACGCTACAGTAGCCAGTCAAGACTTCATTTATATTTCTAAACGCCGCCTGCATGAAATCAGCGTTAAGAGCATGCTGCCCCATCGCAGAGCACTATATAAAAAACAAAAGAAAATTTGGAAAGGTTCAGAAGTTTGCAAAGCGGCTCATCCCAGAATTGTGAGGGATGGGGTATGAAGAAAGACTGAAAGAACTAGACCTAAAAAAACTGAAAGAACTAAAAAGAGGAGTGGAGACATGATGCAGACATAAAATATCTTAGGGGGATAGAGTGAAAAAAGAGGACCTGTTCTCAATGAACACCAAAAGAACAAGAGGGCAAGAATGAAGCACGAGAAAGAAATGAACCATAAAGATGTTAGAATGTTTCCTTTTAGCATAAAAGTGAGAAAATTAAATGAATTAAAACTGCAGATTGTAGAAACGAGCTACATTCATAATTTTACAAGTAGATATAATAGGGATATAGATCAGGAGTTATTGCATTTGACAACTGGCGGCTAGAAAGGCGGGGTCCAAGAGCTAAAGCGTGAAACAGCAGCTACAAATAGTTCAGTAAACACACACAACACATAGAAGTTACAAAAGGGAACTTAATAACAACACGTTAGGGAGGAAACACAGAGAAGAAGGGAAGACCAACCAAAAAGATTGGACACAGTCGTCATCCAAAGCAAAATGGACATTGAGCATGAAATGCCAATGGGGGCATGTGAGCATTGTGTATTGGTCTTTGTTGTTGTTATGAAGGCTGTGCAAGAGGAGGAGGAGGAGAAGAGGGGAATGGAAGACTAGTTTTCCATAAAAGCAAGTATCAGAAAGTCAGAGAATTCTTAGAAAAAATACTATGGGAAATGAACTAAGAGAATAACCAACACAAGGCACGATGGACTTCATAACTAGTCAATACAAGGAAGCTGATAGAAGATTTATACCTTCCCGACGGAACATAGGAAACAGGCAGAAAAAGAACTGACCAAAGATTAACAGGCAAAACGTAGAGACAAAGCGGAGAAGTAAAAGAGCAGGGGAGAAATACAGGGAGCACAGAATTGAGGATAACCAGAACAAATATACAAGAGAGCAACGAATACACAGCAATTGAGAAAACAGCAGAGAACAGGTATGAGAATGATAGCAGTAAATAGGTACCTGGGAGTTAGACAGCTGCTACGGGCTGCTTCCTGGGGCGTGTGTAACAAAAAAGGAGGCCTGGTCGAGGACCGGGCCGCGGGGACGTTAGGCCCCGAAATCATCTCAAGATAACCTCTCAATATACCCATCCAAGGCCACGAATGAGCCTAAACAACAACATAGCCAAACAAGGAGGATGGCAGTAAAGGAACAAGTAATGAGGCTATACATAGCAGGAGGAAGGCTCACACAAGATGATAAGGAAGAGTGCGAAGAACTCAATAAAGGTTGCCAGGAAATTTTGGAGATAGAACTAGTGTTACACAAATGGAACAGACACTAAAGGAACATGACAAATGGAACATGACAAATGGAACATGACAAATGGAACATGACACTATCAGAAAAAAGACTAGAGGAGCTAAGTCTGATGAAAGCCACATGTCATAAGAAGGTCTCACTATGGGTCTTAAAAGAGGTAGCACTATGTAGACCCCTTGCTAGGCTCTCTTTTTAACTCTTCACTAGTAATGGGGGAACTACCTGAAACTTAGAAAGTGGCCAATGTGGTACTCCTCCTGGTTGGTGGTGGTGGTCAACCATGCTGTTGAACGCAGCTGAACTGAACTACAGGCCAGTAGCGGGGCTTAGGAGCCGCGCTCGTCTCTGGTGAGCACACGTACGTGAGACCACACGCCGAGGGTGGCGACCGGACCTATTCATCTGAGGACAATAGTAATGATGGATGTGACGCCGCTCCACACACACACACACACACCACCACCTCCCAGCATTACACACTCCGACTCCCACATATATGCTCTTTCCTGCCCCCGGGGGGCTCTTGTGGAAGGGGTGGCTGTGTGCTGGGACACACATTCCTTCCCCTGGACCCATCCCAAATCCTTTTCCTTGATCTCTAGCAAGTGCTATATGGCTTGGCGCTTTCTCCTGCTTTCTCCCTCCCCCTTTTCCCTTTCCCCTATCAGGGGAAAGCCCCTCCCTCCCCTTAACACAAGCCCCCTCCCCTATGCTTAATCCACAGCCTTATTTCCTCAAGTAATCACGTATCGACATTTTCAGCGCATTGGTTAAAACAATGTTCCAGTATTTGCATAAATGGGAAACATGTACACATATATTCTTCCCGGGTCCTGATTATGGGTAGGGCAGCCGCAAAGCCCCTCCCCTCTATGTTACCCCCCTCCCCCTCCACGAATGGGGAAGGGGGGGAGGGGGAGCTCTCCATTATACTGGCAACCCATAATTGGGAAGCAACACTTGGGTGATATGTGTGGTCGGGCCTTGGGGGGTACGAGCTTCTGTGTTGCTTCTCCCTGTACCAGGTAAGTCCACTACGGGCTCACCATAGCCCGTGCTACTTGGAACGTGTTCCGAGTAGTTGAATCTATAACAACACCACCATCCTCCTCGAGCAGGGGCTAGTGTAGTTGGGTCTCTTCGGCCTACTTGGGCGGACTACTCTTGTCGAGCCTCGGCCAGGAACTACAGCCCAACCTGAATTATGTATACCATGGCAGTCCTTCATCCTGGTATAGGGTGTAGGTCAGAATTATTCAAGTGCTTCATGCTGGGTGTGGCTGAGTATGACTCACAGAAGGCTGGGTGTGGCTGAGTATGACTCATAGAAGGCTGGGTGTGGCTGAGTACGACTCACAGAAGGCTGTGAGTCATACTCAGAGGACTTTATGTTGATATAAAGGACCGTGAAAAGGGTACGAGTACATATGTAACGAATGGGAATGGGTAATGGGTTGAATGGGAGGGATCTTGAATGAATGGGAGAAAACTGATCATAACTGAAATATGTATGTAATCTCCCGCCCCGCCCTTGCCTATCCATTAAACAGAAAGGCAGAGAATCGTCACCCTTGACGCCTAATGGTAAGCGTACCCATTCCGGTGCCCAAGCTTAGCTCCTCAAGAATGGGGAGTACGCGACTCTTGATACCCAGCATATGGGGACGGGATCATGCGCTTCCCATTAAGCAGGGACACTAGGGGAGGATTTATAGGGAGAAATGTAATGGGGGGGGGGGAACAAAGGAGAGAGGGGGGGGGGGGGGTTTCCTAGGAAGCTGCCACCACCCAGGATTTTATCGAATTCAATGTTGACAATCAATGTTATTCAATTCTCAATCCGATAATGATAACACCCGACTCAATCAACATCACTATACTGTATGACAAGTCACTACTTTTACTCTAGGATATCACTATACTGTATGACAAGTCACTATTTTTACTCTAGGATATCACTATACTGTAAGACAAGTCACTACTTTTACTCTAGGTTATCACTATACTCTATGACAAGTCACTACTTTCGCTCTAGGACATCAAATTACCTTATAATTAGGCCAGCGTATAAACACAATTAACAGTTGACATACTTGATAAACATTAATCATTTTATACTTATAAAAACACATCATAGATACCAACGAGACGAGTCGCTGAAAAGCCAGCGAATTACTGTATATCTTCACGAGCGAAGACAATGTCTAGCGACTCTACTGACGGAATGTCTGCCCTGCACCTTCACCGGGCCTGGCAAGCCTAGATTGGGCACGAGTTCCCAATAGTATACTAGTAAATAGTAAAATACCACAAGGGAGGTTCCACCATAGGAGGTTCCACCACGGGGTTTTCCACCACAGGGGGTTTTCCACGACAGGGGGTTCCACCACAGCGGGTTCCACCACAGGGGGTTCCACCACAGGTTCCACCACAGGGGGTTCCACCACAGGTTCCACCACAGGGGCACTTATAAAGGGATAAACAACAGGTACACCACACTTAATCATTCACTTTCCTCACCATCAAGATAAATGGGAAAGAAATAACAGGAGGGAACGTTGTACCGAAGGAAGACAGCCTTGAAGGGCAGGAAGGAGGAAGGAAGTGAAGGAAGGAAGTGAAGGAAGGAAGTGAAGGAAGGGAGGGAGGGAAGCAAGCAAGCGAGCGTGGCGCCTCTCTATCCATCTTGGGATAATCTACATGAAGGATGGGTGTCCGGACGCAGGACGGAGACACACCCGGCCTTTTATCGTTATTGGATAGACGCCTATCTTTGCCTCCCCCATTGAGTTGTGGCGCCACTAGTAAGCGAGTGCCACCCCCTTCACTACTGGTGCCACATCCCCCCTTACCAGTGGCGCCATTCCCCATTACCAATGGCGCCAACCCCTATTACCAGTGGGGCCAAGCCCCCTTACCAGTGGCGCCAATCCCCATTACCAACGGCGCCAACCCCTATTACCAGGGGGGCCACCTTTATTACCTAGCGGCTCCAAGCTCTCTACACTCCCAAATAACACCACAAGCAACACTGCGGGCTCACCATAGCCCGTGCTACTTGGAACTTTTTGTTCCAGGTAGCGAATCTTTAACAACAACAACCAAAACAGTTATGAACGGTAACAACTCCACAAACAGTTATGAACGGTAACAACTCCCCAAACAGTTATGAACGGTAACAACTCCACAAACAGTTATGAACGGTAACAACTCCACAAACACTTATGAACGGTAACAACTCCACAAATAGTTATGAACGGTAACAACTCCACAAACAGTTATGAACGGTAACAACTCCACAAACAGTTATGAACGGTAACAACTCCACAAACAGTTATGAACGGTAACAACGCCACAAACAGTTATGAACGGTAACAACGCCAGACACGAAACAGGTGTCAAGTGGTTTAAATTATGAACAACAAAAATAGAATAGTCGGGAGCTCGGCCCGTTCCTCATGGTCCATGTTATCACCAAGTGCGACATTCCCGCCAAATGGAACGTTCCCGCCACAACGAAACGTTCCCGCCACAATGGAACGTTCCCGCCACAATGAAACGTTCCCGCCACAATGAAACGTTCCCGCCACAATGAAACGTTCCCGCCACAATGAAACGTTCCCGCCACAATGAAACGTTCCCGCCACAATGGAACGTTCCCGCCACAATGAAACGTTCCCCGCCACAATGAAACGTTCCCGCCATGAAACGTTCCCGCCAAATGGAACGTTCCCGCCACAATGAAACGTTCCCGCCACAATGAAACGTTCCCGCCAAAATGGAACGTTCCCGCCAAATGGAACGTTCCCGCCTAAATGGAACGTTCCCGCCAAAAATGGAATGTTCCCGCCAAAATGGAACGTTCCCGCCAAAATAGAAAATTCCCGCCAAAATGGAACGTTCCCGCCAAAATGGAACGTTCCCGCCACAATGGAACGTTCCCCACTTCACTCAAGTGATATAATAGATGAAAAGTTAAAGAACAAGAGGGAGGAGAAATTGGAAATAAAAGGCGTAAAGGAGAGAGACGAAAGAGAGTTATGGTGGGAGGGAGCACAAGGGGGGCGAGGAGAGAGCAACATTAGAGATCAAAGAGGGAGGAAGGAGGGAGGACGTAGCAAAGGAAGAGGGGAAGAGAATACAAAGCAGGGAGGTAGTAGAGCAGGAGGGAAGGGAGTACAGAGGAGGGTCTGAGGCCCCTGAGTACGTACACCATCTTGAAGACGGAACAAAATTAGGAAAGTTTTGGGTCAGCGGAACATCATATTGGGCGGCAACAGCAGGCATAAAGGGTGGGCGTGGGAGGGTATGGGTGAGGTTAGGTCGTTGAGGGAGAGAAGACGAAGGGTGAGAACCTGGGGTGATGGAGAAGGGACGAAGGGTAGGAACCTGGGGGGTGATGGGATGTAGGATTCGTTGATCTGGTGTGAGGTATTCGATGGGTGAGGAATGAGGTTAGCGAAGCAAGAGGTCAGGGTTGAGGAGTGGTTAGTGTAACTCCTTCCATCAAGTGTTCAGCAGTGATAAATAAACGTGGCATTTGAATCCGGAGTTTACACACCTGGCAAATTACACACCGCATGTTTGGGCTATATACACCAGGGTGGGTATTGGAGCGAAGCTGCCCCGAGGAGCACAACGAGGGAACTTCAGCAACAGAAGAAGCATGACTGGAGAATGTAAGAGCAGTCCTCAGGGAGCACAACAAGGGCCCCTTCAAGACGCCGCACCGCACACCACACACACACACACACACCCACACACACACACCCACACACACACACACACACACACACACACACACACACACACACACACACCACACCCAAGCTACCGTCACCCAACATCCGGATAAAACACAACGAAAAAGCATGAGAAAGTTCAGAGTAATGCCAGCCGGCAAGTTCGTGAACCAGTGCTTCCCCAGCCACGGCTCCGCAAGTCCGTGTCTGCCAGAATTTGCAAGAACTTGCAAAAAAATAAAAGCAAAGTATAACTTACCAAGTTTTTTTATGTTTGAGTAACAAAACACAAATTAGTATTTAAAGGTTTGACTTAACGATCACACAAATATCTAGGTATCATTTAAGCGACGAGACTTTTACTACCTACTATTCCGCCTACTATTCACTAACTACAGTTGGTTGCGTTTCGGTCAAAATGTTTCAAATGGCACGAGTACAGTAGAAGTCTATTTGCATGCTATCTTGAGGTTATCTTGAGATGATTTCGGGGCTTTTTAGCGTCCCCGCGGCCCGGTCCTCGACCAGCCTCCACCCCCAGGAAGCAGCCCGTGACAGCTGACTAACTCCCAGGTACCTATTTTACTGCTAGGTAACAGGGGGCATAGGGTGAAAGAAACTCTGCCCATTGTTTCTCGCCGGCGCCTGGGATCGAACCCAGCACCACAGGATCACAAGACCAGTGTGCTGTCCGCTCGGCCGACCACTCCCCAAAATCCTTTTGAGGGTTCCTTCAAAACAACGTGGGGCGGCGGTAATAAAGTGCGCATCGTGAGCCATTTGCTCTGGGGTTCGAGTCCTGGCCAGGGACGATTAACTGGGCGTCAAACNTTATAATATACTGTAGAATGTCCCATACTGACTGACGTTCGCCGCTCTGGACCGAGATATGCTGAACACTGTGAATACTCTCTCTAAATACGGGAACACTTGATGATACACTCGACTTGTACCCAAGATTGACTATGTAATATATGTGATGAAACTAAAACTTGAGCTCATAAAAGCATCTTAATCACCCCTCTGTGGTTAAGTGCTTAATACCACGCAAGTGTCTATTGCAGGTATCATACCCTGTCCCAGTAGGAGAGACATACATATGTCTCTCCTACAGTATGTATTGCATATGACATACATATGCCAGTATACACCAACACAGTATGTTGGTGTATACTGGCAGCAGGTTTTCTTTTATACATGTCTCATTGAATATGACAGCATACTCTGTATTAACTATCTTTTGGTTTAGGGTTTCTGTCCCTCTAACTAGTATTCTTGCATCAGGGTTTAGTTGGAAGAGGAGTTCTCCAAAAGTCATGTTCGTTTTTCGAAGTCAAGAAAAAAGTAAATAACTATAGAGTGTATTACACATATTATACAATTGCACAACGTTTCGAACCTACATGGTTCATTCTCAAGTGATAAGGAATTACGTTGTTTTAGAATTTGCTACTCAGAACGAAGTGTCCCTGTAGCACGGGTTTTGGTGAGCCTGTAAGCTTAAGATATTACAAATCGCCTTAGATTTATACCAGAACGGGGTGAGGTGAAAAAAAAAAACAAATAGAGAAAAGGAAAAAGGCAAGGGGAAAATGATGGCACATATAATGATTAATCAGGTGTAATTAATCAGGTATATTAATCAATATAATAAGCCTATTATACTGAGCAGTGTCTTCTGTGTTGGCATCGTTATGTTCCGGTCTTGTTCTTACTCTCATGGTGGGTAGAGTAAATAGTTCCGTGATTTGGGTGTTCATGGTAGGTTGTTCTATTTTACACATAAAAATGCCTGTGACAGCTGTCTAACTCCCAGGTACCTATTTACTACTAGGTAACAGGGGCGTCAGGGTAAAAGAAACTGTGCCCATTGTTCCTCGCCGGCGCCGGGAATCGAACCTGGGCCACAGGATTACGTGTACAGCGTGCTGTCCACACCGCCACCGGCGCCCCACGTGTGTATTCACCTAGTTGTGTTTGCGGGGGTTGAGCTTTGCTCTTTCGGCCCGCCTCTCAACTGCCAATCAACTGTTTACTAACTACTTTTTTTCCACACCACACACACACCCCAGGAAGCAGCCCGTGACAGCTGACTAACTCCCAGGTACCTAGTTACTGCTAGGTAACAGGGGCATTCAGGGTGAAAGAAACTTTGCCCATTTGTTTCTGCCTGGTGCGGGAATCGAACCCGCGCCACAGAATTACGAGTCCTGCGCGCTATCCACCAGACCCCGTCATTACCTACACCAAGCATAGGTTATATACTACGGGCTCACCATAGCCCGTGCTACTTGTAACTATTTGTTCCATGTAGCGAATCTTAAACAACAACAACAACATAGGTTACATAGCTGCAAGCTGTGACTGATGAACTCTCTCCCTCTCCCAGTTCCCCCATTCTCTCATGTGTGTGTGTGTGTGTGTGTGTGTGTGTGTGTGTGTGTGTGTGTGTGTGTGTGTGTGTGTGTGTGTGTGTGTGTGTGTGTGTGTGTGTGTGTAGGTCGGTACATATAAATATAATAGAGTCCATGTATGTTATGCAGTCAATGTATTCCTACATGTTTTATAATTCCATTAAGTTAATGCGAACATAAACTTTGTTATTGTTTTCCAATGCGACTATTTCCAGTGTTGTGAGTTGTGTTATGTTTGGACTTTTCTCCTAGTGAGCCATTATAGTCTCTCACACGCACGCACGCACGCACACACACACACACACACACACACACACACACACACACACACACACACACACACACACACAGTTTAAAATGTAGATATGATAGAGCCCAGTAGGCTCAGAAATCTGTACACCTGTTGATTGACAGTTGAGAGGCGGGACCAAAGAGCCAGAGCTCAACCCCCGCAAGCACAAATAGGTGAGTACACGCACGCACACACTATTGGAGTTATATTATACCACAAGGTTATAAGGTATATCAGAGACTAACATCAGGAGCGTCTGCGAAGGTAGCGAAAATCCGGAAACATTAAAGTCATGCTTACCCCACCACAGAGGAACCTGGACTCCTGGGGCCCAGATTCACGAAGCAGTTACGCAAGTACTTACGAACGTGTACATCTTTCCTCAATCTTTGACGGCTTTGGTTGCATTCATTAAACAGTTTACAAGCATGAAAACTTCCCAATCAACTGTTGTTATTGTTATAAACAGCCTCCCGCTGCTTCGGAGCTCATTAACTGTTTAATAATTGTAAACAAAGCCGCCAAAGATTGAGATAAGATGGACAGGTTCGTAAGTGCTTGCGTAACTGCTTTGTGAATCTGGCCCCATACCGCTGTACGCTATGGTTGCCACACCCACACCCAAGCTAGAGTTCTGTAACGTTGGTTTTTAACACCATATTAAGTTACCTGGACATTTATACAGCTGTCCTAGACTATTTGATGGGCTACTTTGTGTGTGTCAAGAGTGACAGGTTACATAGTGTGTGTCAAATCTCTCCTGGTCTGACAGGGAGGAAGAGAGCATACCTGGAGAAGGTTCTGGGTTTTCTTCTACTCCCCGAGCCCGGCCTGAAGCCAGGCTCGACTTAAAGAGTACCGTACAGTACTCAAGACGGGACAGCACCAGTGATTTGAGTTCATCCGATCATTTTCCTGGCCGCCGCTATTTGCTCTGTTATGTTCACTAAACGTCAGGTCGTTAGCCATCATAATTCCCAGATCTTTTACACACTGTTTTCTTCACATGAGTAAGTCTGTGTCTTGTACCCTGTATTTCGCTTCAGTTGCTTGTTTCTGCCATACTTATTTTCCGTTGCCCAACCGAAGACTTTATTAATATCGGCTTGTAGTTTTTCAGTGTCTTCTACAGAGGAAATTTTCATGCTAATCTTTGTATCATCTGCAGAGGAAGACACGAAGCTGTGACTATAGAATTTTTGTCTATATCTGATATAAGAATGAGATGTTGAGACACAATAACGTGGGTGAAATATGTTGATCAGACCACACACTTGAAAGTGAAGGGACGACGACGTTTCGGTCCGTCCTGGACCATTCTCAAGTCAATTGAGAATGGTCCAGGACGGACCGAAACGTCGTCGTTCCTTCATTTTCTAGTGTGTGGTCTGGTCAACATAAGAATGAGAAAGAGCAGCGGTGCAAGGACTGTACCCCGGGGTACAGAGCTTTTCAATGTGCTTGATCTCATCTGATTGAGTATACTCTTTGCATTCTGGTTGACAGAAATGTGAAAACCCCAACGCCCCACTTACCCGTTATTCCTATTGATTTCATTTTATGGGATCTGACTCCATGGTCACACTTACACATTATCCCCCATACGGGCTCACCATAGCCCGTGTTACCTGGAACTTTTTGGTAGAGATTTCAGATTTCAGGTAGCGAATCTTTAACAACAACGGTCACACTTATGAAATGCCCTCTCCAAGTCTGTGTATGAAGCTGCTGTCAGCTTCATGGAGTTTTTCGTCTAGTGCTTCTATAATTTTGTGATAGTGGTTGAGGAACTGTGAACGACAGGATCTTCCCACTCTAAATCTGAGTTGACCAAGGTTGTCGAGTTTTAGTTTTTCCCATAAAGCTGGAGATTTAATTCCTAATCAGTGTCAAAAAACTGTTATTATATGTGTGAGGTAAGGTTGACTGGTCTACTGATTTGCCAAAGCTTTATTACCTCCTGTGGCTCTCTGCTGTATAGAAACATACGAAAGCGCTCAGGCACATTTGGTTTATATGTGGTTCTTTTTTTTTTTTTAATTTTACACGTTTGTTAGTATATTGCTGGTGTAGGGTGCTGTTGTGGTGTGGCTGTTGTGGTGGGTGGCTGTTGTGGTGGGTGGCTGTTGTGGTGGGTGGCTGTTGTGGTGTAGCTGTTGTGGTGGGTGGCTGTTGTGGTGGGTGGTTGTTGTGGTGGGTGGCAGAGCCAGTCTCCACGGGCCAGGTTTGAATACACGGTCAATATTCACTGCCTGCTTGGGTGTACCTTCCCACCCCGTGTGTGTGTGTGTGTGTGTGTGTGTGTGTGTGTGTGTGTGTGTGTGTGTGTGTGTGTGTGTGTGTGTGTGTGTGTGCTCACTTAGTTGTGCTTGCGGGAGTTGAGCTCTGGCTCTTTGGTCCCGCCTATCAACGATCAATCAACTAATCTACAGGTTCCTGAGCCTACTGGGCTCTATCATATCTACACTTGAAACTGTGTATGGAGTCAGCCTCCACCACATCACTTCCTAATGCATTCCATTTGTCAACCACTCTGACACTGAAAAGAGTTCTTTCTAATATCTATGTGGCTCCTTGGGCACTCAATTTCCACCTGTGTCCACTAGTGCGTGTGCCCCTTGTGATAAATAGACTGTCTTTATCTACCCTATCAATTCCCTTGAGAATCTTGAATCTGGTGATCATGTCCCCCCCTAACTCTTCTGTCCCTCCAGCGACGTGAGGTTTAATTCCCGTAGTCTCTCCTCGTAGCTCATACCTCTCAGCTCGGGTACTAGTCTGGTGGCAAACCTTTGAACCTTTTCCAGTTTAGTTTTATACTTGACGAGATATGGACTCCATGCTGGAGCGACATACTCCAGGAGTGGTCTGACAAATGTGGTATACAAGGTTCTAAATGATTCCTTACACAAGTTTCTAAAGGCCTTTCTTATGTTAGCCAACCTGGCATATGCCGCTGAGGTTATCCTCTTGATGTGTTCTTCGGGAGACAGGTCTGACGTGATATCAACCCCCAGCTCTTTCTCTCTCTCTCATTCTAGAAGAATTTCACCACCCAGCACACCACCACCCAGCACGCCACCACACCACCACCCAGCACGCCACCACCCAGCACACCACACCCACCACCCAGCACGCCACCACCCAGCACACCACACCCAGTACCCAGCACGCCACCACCCAGCACATCAGTGCTAGAAGCAGCAGCCACCGCGCCAGGACAAGTATACCAGCGTTATTCAATAAAAGACCAGACTTACAGTAGCAATCAATACACAAATACGAACTATATTGGACTGGGCCACCCTACCCTCCGCTTCTCTCAATAAACAACAGCGAGCCATTCCAATCACCAGATACACTGGCGGTGTTTCCAGCGTTGGTGCCCCCTCATGGGGAAACGTTTGTTGGTGTTTTGCTGTAACCTACTGAAGAAACGTTTGCGGTAGTGTTTGTGTCTAGGATGAAGAACGTTTGTGGTGTTTGTAATGTGTCCGTTGTAGCAACACTTGTGGTTGTTGTAGCGTGTATGGTAGTTTACCTGGAGCATACCTGAACAAGGTTTCGGGAGTTCCTCTATTCCCCTGAGCGTTCCTCCATGCAACAGCGTGTATCTATCCTACAGCAAACGCTACGAGGGAACATATTCAACAGCAAAGCTGCTATATTTCAACAAAATAATCTACCTAATCTCCACAAGGGAGATTTAACCCTGGCAACTTGTCAGATTGGGCTTCGGTTCTCAATTTTTGGATAAGTTATTGAGTATTTTTTAGAGTGTAGATTGGCCAATTGCATGCTTTATAACCTTAATATGTCCATATATAAATTGTGAGTCGTTAGGCACCGCCCCATGTAACCAATACATTTTTTACTTAATCTTTTCCTACCCTAATCTTTTCAGTAACTGAACCTTTTAATTAACTGTACCTATTCTTAACTTCATCTGACTGAATCTTTTCATTTAATCTGAATATTATTATATATATATATATATATATAATATATATAATATATATATATATATATATATATATATAACCATGTATATATAAGAATAAGTATAATTCATCAAATAATTAATTGCTATAGCACTTATCATTAATTTATCATATAAGTTTATCTTACTGTATATAATATCTTGTTTGTATAAATCGACTACCTTGTTGTGTTTACTAGTATAATGTGATTATAAGCTGCTGCAATACCCTTAGAGCTATGCTATACTGTACAGTGTTTATATCATTTAATTATTGAACAGAACCACTATTTACAGTCATAGAACTATATTACTTTACCCATTGTATGTATACAATGCTGATGTGTTGAAATGTCAACAGGTACTTGTGGTTCAGCAATTAATATTTGATAACCCTTAAGAATAGTGTCTGTAAACCCACAGTTCATTACCTGTATCAAGGACAGTGGAGTTGGCCTTACAATCCAACATAGGACTCTTTGTAAAAAGAGAAGTATATCAGTCTTTTATTTTTGCATACTTAAATAATATGTCTTGTAGGAAAGTCTGAATAAGTGTCTGGAAAATCAGTGTCTGAATATTAACTGTCTGGAAAATCAGTGTGTGAATATTAACTGTGGAAAATCAGTGTGTGAATATTAACTGTCTGGAAATCAGTGTGTGAATATTAACCGTCTGGAAAATCAGTGTGTGAATATTAACTGTCTGAAAATCAGTGTCTGAATATTAACTGTCTGGAAAATCAGTGTCTGAATATTAACTGTCTGGAAATCAGTGTCTGAATATTAACTGTCTGGAAAATCAGTGTCTGAATATTAACTGTCTGGAAAATCAGTGTCTGAATATTAACTGTCTGGAAAATCAGTGTCTGAATATTATCTTTCAGGCAGCACCCTGACCAACAGTACACCGCAGACAGCCCATTTTGACGTCGCCTGCAAAGGTTGGCGAGAGGAAGTGATTTGCTATGACGCCGAGAAATATTCCAGGTCCTCGACTCTTCACTATCCTGCCAACAATGCAATATATATGTAGCTGCAACACCAGTAGACACCTTCAAGAGGAAACTTGAGGACAAGTTCCTGCTGTAGTGACTGAATCAGCCTGGTTGTGAAGGCTATGTGGTGCCATGTTCAAATAAAATGATCCACAGACCAGTTAGTCACCAGGGACGGTGACACCAAGCAACGTTCACGTAGTAGAGAGCTGTCTAAAATGTCCACAGGTAGGTTATCTTGAGATGATTTCGGGGCTTTTTAGTGTCCCCGCGGCCCGTCCTCGACCAGGCCTCCACCCCCAGGAAGCAGCCCGTGACAGCTGACTAACACCCAGGTACCAATTTTACTGCTAGGTAACAGGGGCAAAGGTGAAAGAAACTCTGCCCATTGTTTCTCGCCGGCGCCTGGGATCGAACCCAGGACCACAGGATCACAAGTCCAGCGTGCTGTCCGCTCGGCCGACCGGCTCCCCTGAGGTAATCCTCAGATAATGAGTTAAGAAACACTCGCGTTGGTGGTGTGTCTGGAGGAGGAATGTAAATGTTCAGGAGATAACAAACA
>WNGS01072847.1:9530416-9547412 GCA_020271785.1 Procambarus virginalis
ATCGAAAGTGAGAGAGTCAAGAGAGAGAGACGAGAGAGAGAGAGAGAAGAGAGAGAGAGAGAGAGAGAGAGAGAGAGAGAGAAGAGAGAGAGAGAGAGAGAGAGAGAGAGAGAGAGAGAGAGAGATGGAGATGGAAATATTACAAAAGGAAGAATGATAGCTATATCAATATATAAAGCTATATATATAGCTATATATCAACATATAGCTATATCAATGTATAAACATCAGAGGTCCGCGGTTGTTCAACGTCCTCCCAGCGACTATAAGAAATATTGCCGGAACAACCGTGGACATCTTCAAGAGAAAACTGGACTGTTTTCTAAGAGAAGTTCCGGATCAGCCGGGCTGTGGTGGGTTTGTGGCCCTGCGGGCCTCTCCAAGGAACAGCCTGGTGGACCAAACTCTCACAAGTCGAGCCTGGCCTCGGGCCGGGCTTGGGGAGTAGAAGAACTCCCAGAACCCCATCAAGCAGGTATCAAGCAGGTATCCTGATAACCTCACCATCAGGCTACACTGCCGATCTGTACCCCTCCCCCCTAGCGTCAGTGTACCTGCAGACATAATAACGCACCATTTAGAGCCAAAAGGCACTGCACACCACAAAATAATAACACAACATTCACACCGAATACTGACTGATGTAGCGAAGCAAACTGCATTGTGTGGTTTACACAACGACACCTTAAGCGTCCCAAATGACACTCTCAGGTGCCTAAGACGTCCACAGCGGGTCTACGACACCCCAGCGTGCTTACGACACTCCCATCATGTCTACGATACCCATAGCTTGGTGACGATATCCCAGTGAGTCTGACACCCCCAACAACATCCTCAAGGTGCCTATCTTGAGATGATTTCGGGGCTTTTAGTGTCCCCGCGGCCCGGTCCTCGACCAGGCCTCCACCCCCAGGAAACAGCCCGTGACAGCTGACTAACACCCAGGTACCTATTTTACTGCTAGGTAACAGGGGCATAGGGTGAAAGAACTCTGCTCATTGTTTCTCGCCGGCGCCCGGGATCGAACCCAGGACCACAGGATCACAAGTCCCGCGTGCTGTCCGCTCGGCCGACCGGCTCCGGCCAAACCGGCCTACACCAAACTCATCTCTGACAAAATTTATAAGTAATCCGAATGCATTAAGTCAAATTTGCGACAGTTTCCTGGTCGTTCTCAAAATGATCCAAACTCATTTGGTGAGGTTTGTGAGATGGTGAGGTCGAGGGGTACTGGGAGTGGTAAACACCCCCGTGGGGAGCACCCTCGGCTGTCTTACTCACTCAATCATTGTAATTACCCATAAACCTGTTGGACTTAATGATATTACTCAATAGCACACATAAGACCTAATGACACCGGGCCTGCGAGCTCAGGTGTGGAGCTGAGCCAGGTACACGCTACAGGCAGGTACACGCTACAGCCAGGTACACGCTACAGCCAGGTACACGCTACAGCCAGGTACACGCTACAGCCAGGTACACGCTACAGCCAGGTACATGCTACAGCCAGGTACACGCTACAGCCAGGTACACGCTACAGCCAGGTACACGCTACAGCCAGGTACACGCTACAGCCAGGTACAAATATAAACACGAACTCAACAAGTACATAATGCTATGTAGTAATGGCCTGACGCTCTCTACAACAACATCAACAAACACTTGTAAAAACACAAAAACATAACATAGCCCCCAACTCATCACTCGCAAGCACACACAAGCAAAACACACTTAATAAATGAACACAAGGAGAAACACAACGAACAAACAAACACCGCAAGCAGAGCGCACATCCGTATCGATCCAATCGCCGGCCATAGTTAAGGTGTGTGCGGTCGGTGGTCGGACCCGACCACCGACCACCACCACAACAGCCCCGACCACCACCACACAACAGCCCCGACCGACACGACAACGCCATATATAGTCTCTTCTCGTCGTTGTGCTTCTTGCCGTGTTTCTAGGAGACAATGGCGGCGTGCCGGGGGCAAGAGTTAGAGCACCTTCCCTCACATACACCTAAATTTCCTTCTTGGCTTTTCCTTGCCTCTTCGCCTTCTCCTTCACTGCCTTCACCTCGTCTCTCTCTCCTCAGTTCTTCTGTCGTCTTTCTTCTTGAGTGAAGTTTTCTCTGTCTATACTGATATATCATTTTGTTGTTTTAATGGAATGATTAATTGACAAATGTCATTTTCCTGGCAGATATCACACCCTAGGAAGATGTCACACCCTTGGGAGATATCACACCCTTGGAAGATGTCACACCCTTGGAAGATGTCACACCCTTGGGAGATGTCACACCCTTGGAAGATGTCACACCCTTGGAAGATGTCACACCCTTGGAAGATGTCACACCCTTGGGAGATATCACACCCTTGGAAGATGTCACACCCTTGGAAGATGTCACACCCTTGGAAGATGTCACACCCTTGGGAGATATCACACCCTTGGAAGATGTCACACCCTTGGAAGATGCCACACCCTTTACATACGCCAAGACGTGCCCTGCTCCCCTGATAGACGCCCACTGGAGAAAGCCTTTCCCCCCCCCCTGCAATCATGCAATTACACTCCAACTTTTCCCGCAACCTTGCAATATGTTCCTCCTGCTGCAGTAACGCTATCAAACCTCCCTTGCGTTGCCTGAAAAAAAAAATTATTAGAGTCGTACCAAATTTCCAAGATGTCCCTTTAATTTCAGTTTTAGAACCTTCCATCTTAGTTTTTGGGAGACTTTTTCTCTTCTCCTTCTTGGTAGTGGAGGTGGTCGTGTTCTCCTCCAGGGGGGGCCAGGGTTGGTTAAGGAGTGCTAGACTTAATCCAACTAGGACAGTGTCCGGTCGCAATTCCCTCGATTGAATCCAGAATTTCTGTTTTCTCTCGCTGGAGAATAAGTGTGGGGCTGGCAGTAAAGTTGGTCGAGTTTAGGGAAGAGAAGAGGGAAGGAGGGGGGGGGGGTGTGGGTAGAATGAGTAGAGGAGGAGGAGGAAGAAGGGGAAGTTGAGTGAGGGCTGGTGGAGTTCTCTGAGGCAAGGGAACACGGGAGAAGAATAAACTCGAAGGCTGAGAACGCTGAGAACGCTGGACTATTGAATAAACTTGGAAATTAAGAACATAAGTAAAATACAAATTTCAAGTTAGTATATTACAAGAAGCAAACACTGACACACAAAGGTCCGGATATATGGGATATTTCACCCAAATCTTAATAATAATTTCAAAATAAGTCACATACAATTTTTGACCCCATATGACACCTAACGTTCTCCACACGGAGGACCATGCTAAGCCCGGATACATACAGAGATCTATGATACAGCAGAGGACCAGCTCGTGAGGCTGGGTAATCTATGATACAACAGAGGACCATCTCGTGAGGCTGGGTAATCTATGGTACAGCAGAGGACCAGCTCGTGAGGCTGGGTAATCTATGGTACAGCAGAGGACCAGCTCGTGAGGCTGGGTAATCTATGATACAACAGAGGACCAGCTCGTGAGGCTGGGTAATCTATGGTACAGCAGAGGACCAGCTCGGGAGGTTGGATGATCTATGATACAGCAGAGGACCAGCTCGTGAGGCAGGACGGTGCAGGACCGTGAGAATCACTTCAGGCAGGCCGCGGGGTTTACTGGTAAGCAATAGCAAATTTTAAGGCTCATGAAGCTGAATTTATGGCTGAGAGCGCGTGGCTTATGGCTTAATAAGAAAGATTTTATGGCTAAGGAGGCGAGGTTGAAACTTCAGGAACTGGCTTTATGATTTCATAGACATTTTATGGCTTACTGAGCTGGGTTTATAAGTTATCAGGGAGTCTGCTAGACACCTCACATCATACTGACGGTATAAATAGTCTCCTTTAAACTGAGGTTCGGGATATCCATCATAAAATTGGTTTGCCGAGAGGAAGATTAACATTTAAAAAAGCTTAAGTAGGGTTAGATGCTTTTTTGACCGGGGAGATTATGTCTTAGTAAGCTGCCACAGCTTTCAATAGTGGCCTCAAGTGAAGCACATTATACAGGACCAGCATTCACCAGTTGTCTCTCACTCACCTTCACACACCAAGCATGAAACGAATATCAAGGAAAATATTACTTATGGAACCATTAAAAAAATTTTAATGTAGCAAAAAGGCGCCACCTGTAAAGACCAATCCATCATAGGTGATCCGTTCTAAGTGCTATTCAGTCGTAATGCCTTGGTGTTTTCTGCTGATAGTTGCCTTCTCTTGCAGTCTCCTTGTGGTCCACCTCATTGGTCCACCTCACACCGGTCCACCTCCAGGTTGAAGACTGTCAGCAGGAAGGAGGCGTGGCTTCACCAGAAGACAGTCCTGACGCTAACAAGAGAGTGTTTGGGGCAGATGACGACCGTTAATGAAGGCCTGAGACAGCAGGGGAGGAAGGAAGATAATGGAAGAAGAAGAAGAAGAGAAAAGAGAAGAGAAGAGGAGAAGGCAGGTGAAGTGGTGTCGGGGCGGAGAGAGGCTGTTAAGGGTATATGATACACTTCAATACGTTAAAACTGAAAAAAGTGGCACTCAATGTGAGGCAAAAAACTTCCTGTACATCACCGTGGGACGTTACGTGGCACTGGTCAGATCGTTACAGATTATTCCGAGACTGGTGAGAAGAACTGCTGCCGGTGTAAGATGAGCCTGGCATGCTCTCGGAATAGTCTGAGCTCGTCTGACTTGGCCTGGCCTCGTCTGACTTGGCCTAGCCGCGTCAGACTTGGCCCTTCCCACGTCTGACTTGGCCCCTTGCTTCGTCTGACTTGGCCTGGCCTAGCCTGACTTGGCCTAGCCTCGTCTGGACTAATTATTAGAGAACGTATTGCCTAAACTCTCTGGACGTTAAAAATATCCCATCAGCTGAGAGCATTCTCCTCCGTAGGGCGGCAAGAAGATCGGTGAATATAACTTCCACTGATTCCATTATTGATCCACTATTTTTCCAGTTGTATTCTTGGATTAATTCAGTATTAATCCAGTTTTTATCCAAGCCAGCTCTTTCCACTTCAGAGTACAAAGGGATGACTAAAGCCAGAACTGTACACCACAATTCACAAGCGTGTTGGGACATCATATAGAGAAAAGTACCTAAAACTCAAGCAACTTTGACAATAAATATCAACAGCGGTCCGCAGAGGCGGAGATGTACTGCTACTCGACATTTGATTCATTGTTGCCGCCGGAGGCGGCTAGTTTATTGTGCACCCCATACTCATCCTGTGAGCGGTAGCGCAAAAAGGATTACAGAGGGAATAAAAGTCTTAACCAGACCTAAACGGTGATAATTACATTAACAATTACATTTATCCTTCACACCTTATAATTATAATGTCAGCTAGTTACAGAGAATGTTCTATTTTAATAACTATATATTAAAGTTAATAATTATTCATTAATGATAGGTCTTATCGCTAATACATAATTGTTTGAGCAATGAAAATATTAGTCATAGAGGAGCTGCTGTTTGTTATTATTAGTCTTCACAATACACTACTTGTTTCTTAATCTCATATGTCGTTTATCTACTGGAAGCGAAATATGGATACAGTGCAAGGATTTCAAATATTTTATCCTTAGTAATAAGAGGATATATCAAACAACGTGAGATTAGCTTTATCTCTAAATGGCTCAATTTTATTACAGTAAAGATATAATGCTCAAGTGTGTGTCCCTGTCTTTGTCCACACACTTTGCACTTTACTTCATCAAGATCCCTATACAAGCCGAACTGCCAGATATACCTGTAGCCAAGCCTTATTCGTGACAACGTCTGTTAGTCTGCTGATTTGTTACTTGCCCCATACACATGTTTTACTTCACACATATATATATATCATTGTGATAAACAATGGACCTGCTAGTTCCTGTTTGCATTGTTCTGCTTTCTTCAAATTCATCCAAGAGTTCTCGTCTAATGAGACTTTTAAGGGACTTATTTGATAACTCAAGATTCCGTTCAATACTGTCTTTATTTACTGCAAGCTTAGCAAGGGCGTCAACTTTGTCATGTTCCTGCAGGCCAATGTGAGAAGGAAACCACAACATTTTAATATTTATCCCCTTGGTAAGTATGCTTATATATCTATGTCTGGCTTCTGAGACAAGCACGTTATTACTTGATTGCAAATTATTTATTGCTAGCCGTGAGGAAAGGGGGTCCTCACTGTTAGCAATCTCACTGTCAGAAAGGGAAATAATTAAGCTGTCTACTTCAACACCTTCAAAGGATACATGATCAACGGCGCTGTGATGCATGCGCCAGGCTGTGAGCACCGGCGTCTAACAGCCGGACCAGACAACCAACCAGAAGGCCTCGTCAGAGACCGGGCCGCGGGGGACGTTGATCCTCGGCCCCAACGCAAGGTAATCTCTGGAAATATGACCATCCTACGGGAAGGATATTCACACCTCTGGAAATATTTGCATCCCTCTGGAAGCATGTTCTCACCTCTGCAAGGTCAGGCATGGCCAAGCATGTCGGGGCCCCACAGTATGGCCTTTGATCACACACACTGCAAGACTGAACTCAGTCGCAACTCTACTAATCCAATACTGCTCACAAGACTTTACCAGCGAGGCGCTGGTGAAAGGGGACGAACTCTGAAGGATAATTACCCATGTGACTCGATGGCAGTTAATGGGCAGCCTTCACAACAATATTTCTACAGCCTTTAACACATACTTCAAGGCATTAACCACAAAAAAGGGAACTTGCCATGACCAACATTGCACTAACTCGTTGACTGGATTGAACACCTGGCTGTCTGGCATGCAAAGTAGCGGGCAGACTGGATTGAATTTGACTGTCTTGCAGAATGACATAGTTGTTGACTGGACACGTAGTTGATAGCTGGGTAGTTATTTGCTTATCTGATTGGTTCTAAACTGGCTGACTGATAGTTTGGTCGAGTTGCTAGCGGGTTGTTTGACTAGGTTGCTAGGTTAGGTAGGTTATGGTACTCACGTATAGGTACTTTGTTGAGTACCTTGTACCCACGCGTACAGTACTGCCTGTATAAGGTTACGAAGTCGCTCTAATGGCACGCAAAGTTATCTCTCTCTCTCTCTCTTTCTCTCTTTTTCTCTCTCTCTTTCCATCTATAATTATATATATAACATGACCAAAATCACAAAGTTTCCCAGCCCGAGGTATCGATTACACAAGAAAGCCATAAAGCTGTCATCTTTGGTTAAGTGCAGCTCCACCCTCAAGTGTCTGGGAATCACTACGACGGTCGCTAACCCATTCCCAGCTTATTATACCCATTAACATCACTCCCCCCATTAAATCCTCAGCTGGAGCCTGCGCTGGAGCTGGCAAGGATATATGGGATGATTGGATGTTAATTTTAGAGCGTCCGCGAGCACCTTCCTCCATGCTATTTTCATAGGACGTACATAATGGCCCATTCATCAGTATAATGTGGACCTCTCTATCTGCTTTTACATGTGTGTGTGTGTGTGTGTGTGTGTGTGTGTCCCATTGTCTATGTTTGTGAGTGTGTCTCACTGTCTGTGTGTGTGTATCTTACTGTGTTTGTGTACTGTGTTTGTCCCACTGTGTGTGTGTCCCACTGTATGTTTGTCCCACTGTGTTTGTGTGTGTCCCACTGTGTTTGTGTGTGTCCCACTGTCTGTGTTTGTGAGTGTGTCTCACTGTCTGTGTTTGTGTGTGTATCTCACTGTGTTTGTGTGTGTCCCACTGTCTGTGTTTGTCTCACTGTGTTTGTGACCCACTGTCTGAGTCTGTGTGTGTGTGTGTGTGTATGTGTGTGTGCCAGTGGCTGTGCGTATTTACTATTTGTGCCTGTAGGATCGAGCTGTTAGCTCTTGGGCCCAACCTGTGTGCCACTGTCTGTGATTCAGTATATGTACTCATCTAGTTGGATTTACAAGGGTAGAGCTACGTCCCTTTGATCAGCCCATCCTAAGATTTCCCAACGCCAAAAAACTGTCCTACTAAAGTGCTCTTATCCTAACCTACCAGAGGACCCAAAACAGAAAACGGGACAGTATGTCAATTTCGCGAGCCCTTTCCATTTTCTAGCACGACGATTTTTTTTTTGGCCTTAGGTAGAAACTACGTCAAAATACAACCTTCTATTAGGAGAACGGGTCGCTTAGATCCCGCCTCTTGACTCTTAACCGACTGGAGTCCGGTTGTTGGGTCCAGAATTTAATGAGCTCAGGTCACATGTGCATTTGAAGCTGTGCAGTCAGTTGGCCTCCGCAACTTCGCTTCTGAGCGCATCCCATCGTGGTCACTCTTTATGATACTAAAAATATAATTTACAATGTCAACTATGGACGAGCCGGTCGGCCGAGCGGACAGCACGCGGGACTTGTGATCTCGGGGTCCTTGGTTCGATCCCAGGCGCCGGCGAGAAACAATGGACAGAGTTTCTTTCACCCTATGCCCCTGTTACCTAGCAGTAAAAATAGGTACCTGGGTGTTAATCAGCTGTCACGGGCTGCTTCCTGGGGATGGAGGCCTGGTCGAGGACCGGGCCGCGGGGACACTAAAAGCCCCGAAATCATCTCAAGATAGAAGATGGCTTGTGTGGGTTCTTAGTTTGCTGCCGTGTCCGCTGGTTCTCGTTCCTCTACTACCCCTTCTAATTAGTCTGTCTGCTCTCCTTGTTCTTGTCTGCTCTGTCTGTTTCCTTGACAGGGAATACGCATTTTGTACGTGAGGATGTCTCTACTGTGTGACCGGCTGTCTGTCTGTATTTCTCCGTCTATATTTTAAACGCTTGTCTGCCTGATTTTCTACTTTGTGTGTCTGTGAAACACACCAAACGTTCTCATAACAGCTTGCAGTAATTGCTCGCAGCAGATCTTCGCAACAGCTGACAACAGTTATCAGCTGTCTTCGCAACAGCTGACAACAGTTATCAGCTGTCTTCGCAACAGCTGACAACAGTTATCAGCAGATCTTCGCAACAGCTGACAACAGTTATCAGCTGTCTTCGCAACAGCTGACAACAGTTATCAGCTGTCTTCGCAACAGCTGACAACAGCTATCAGCTGTCTTCACAACAGCTGACAACAGTTATCAGCTGTCTTCGCAACAGCTGACAACAGTTATCAGCTGTCTTCACAACAGCTGACAACAGTTATCAGCTGTCTTCACAACAGCTGACAACAGTTATCAGCTGTCTACAGAACAGCTGACGACTGTCACAGCCCCTCCTCACAACAGCTCACAACAGCTCCTCACAGTAACTCACAGCAGCTTCTTATAAAATCCCAAGACAACTTTCCACAACAGCTCACCACAGCTCCTCACCACAGCTCCTCACCACAGCTCCTCACCATCTCTCCTCCTCACACCAACACATAATTCATTAACATAATACCAAGCTAATCACGTCAAACTTTTTTAAAGTAATTAATGTCTCCCAAAACTTTATCAATTAATCTTTTTTATCGTGTTGGAGCCAATATGGCCGCGATGGTTGTTGTTGTTGTTGATGTTGTGGTAGTTCTTGTGGTGGAGGTTGTTGTGGTAGTGGAGGCCTTTGTGATAATAGCCGTGTCGACAGGACTATACTCTGGAAGGTGACTGTACATCACACATATGCCAGGAGCACAGCGAAGTTTACGAAATGTGTCTTATAGTCAAAGTATATTCCAAGAAATTCCAAGTAATATTCCAAGAAATTCCAAGTAATATTCCAAGAAATTCCAAGTAATATTCCAAGAAATTCCAAGTAATATTCCAAAAATTCCAAGTAATATTCCAAGTAATATTCCAAGAAATTCCATGCAATATTCCAAGAAAATATTCCAAGTAAGTTTTGATCGCACTAACGCAAAACAAAAAACGTGGTTGGAGAATATTCCCTAAATTGCAATTCTCCTAAATTATGTCCCTATTCTTTGGAATATTTCTCATATACGGAAGAACATACATAACTAGCAAATATTCCTCGCAAATAGCAGTGATTGGTATTTAATCCCCCCCCCTTCCCCCGCCCCCGCCCCCCCCCGCACGGTAATGCTATTCCATAACAAATTACGCTAATTGCAATTATAATCCAGCTTTCGTAAATATAATTTAGCACTAATTATCGATGAACCATTTCTTGCCTGGCTACAATTACCGTCCTTGTTTCATTTACTTAATTGGTTCTCGTCGTCGGTTTCTCTTCTTTATAGGATTATGATAATAATACTAACATTCACCTTGCAAGACCAGGTTGCAACTCCATCTTGCAAGTCACAGTGCAGCGCGTCTTATTACATTCACTGATCCGGTGAGTGTATGTTGAAATTTGCTGCTGAAAATGTTGACAGGTTCAGTGAAACGGTTCAGATAAATGTTTTCAACTTCATAGACAAATGTGCACATTTCTTGCAAATGTTTGCTACAACATTAAATAAATAAATAAATAAATATATGTTTATTCAGGTAAGGTACATACATACAAGTGAATTTTACATAAATTGATCGATTTATAGAAAGAGCCAGTATATACAATGCCTAAAGCCACTATTACGCAATGCGTTTCGGGCAGAAATCGGGCATTCGGATCCGAAATCCGACGTCGGATCCGAAATCCGACGTCGGCATCAAAATTCATAAAAAAGGATCATTAGTCGGGTAATTAATCTTAACGAAACTTCAGACACTCCAAACATTACTACCCATGTGGACAGACGAGCGCGCGCGCGCGAGCTCACACACCTAAAAGTAACCCCCCACCCCCACCCATTCCCCTAACCTCCCCCCCCCCCACTCAGTGATTAATGATATATGATCCTAATTAGCAACTCACCGATGAAATGTTTGGGTTTCAAAGTTTGGAGGAATATATATATATCAAATGCAATTTTCGGGATGGTGGAAAAACATGAGGGTGCTTGTCCTCGCCTCATCATCTGCCCACACACTCATTTACTCACCTGTTGACTTACTGATGGTTACCTGTTGATGAGTTAGAGAGCTGTTTACTCTCTCAACTCATCAACTCAACTTTACAGCCTGGTCTACGAGCCTGTCTGGCTAGCCCGAGGACCCACAGAGTCATACAGTCTGGTTGAACTCCAGAAACTTGTCGAGATCACTCTCTTGACAGCTTCCACTGTTGCCCCCTGCGACAATTCTTATATTTGTTGGCAGGATATTGACGAATGGCGCCCTCTGGAGTTCACGCTGTGCTCTATTAACTAAGCTTATGGAGCATCGAATTTTNTCCTCTGTCTTCTGGGCTGTGAGGTTCAGTTCCTTTAACCTTCGTCCCTGGAAAATAAGCTGAAACTTGCTAATAATATAGGCCAAGAGAATGGCACGAGTGGCGACCGTCGCGAACATGTGTCCCCCAAGGTGACCCCTCCAGGGTGACCCCTCCAGGGTGACCCCCAGGGTGACCCCTCCAGGGTGACCCCCAGGGTGACACATGCTTGCTTCAGTACTCTGTCTCCCATTCTCGTATGTGGTGCAGGCCTGGAAACAAACTATATTATCGTCTCATCCTTTACAAACGACAATGGTATTGTTATAACTGTCGCCCTCACAGAGGCCACCGTAAGCACTACAGCTTTAGTATGAACCGTACAGCTGTACGGTGCATACAGTGGTATAATCCAAGCCTCTCGTCGGCGGCGGCAAACAGAATGATGATTAATCAATGACAATTTCCTGCTTCGCCCTATGGAAGAAGCGAGGAAATTACAACTGCAACCGTACACAAAATGCTGTCCAATTATACCAATGAGCAGGAAAAAATGCTGTCCAATTATACCAATGAGCAGGAAGAAAATGCTGTCCAATTATACCAATGAGCAGGAAGAAAATGCTGTCCAATTATACCATGAGCAGGAAGAAAATGCTGTCCAATTATACCAATGAGCAGGAAGAAAATGCTGTCCAATTATACCAATGAGCAGGAAGAAAATGCTGTCCAATTATACCAATGAGCAGGAAGAAAATGCTGTCCAATTATACCAATGAGCAGGAAGAAAATGCTGTCCAATTATACCAATGAGCAGGAAGAAAATGCTGTCCAATTATACCAATGAGCAGGAAGAAAATGCTGTCCAATTATACCAATGAGCAGGAAGAAAATGGGAAGACAAGTGACTAATCATGTCAGAGGATCTTATTTTCAAAGGACATGATAAAGTAACCGTCACAACTTCAAGATAATGATAGGCTCGATAAAACTAAGCTTTAAAATATAAACAACCTCGTTCTGGTGCTGTCCTGAAGACTGTACACAAAACACTTGCCGTCAAGAGTTCATTCATAAAAAAGAAACATTATTTAGAGCACATAAAATCACTCAATTTGTATTTCCAGGAAAGCAGGCGAGATAAGTGCCATAAGCTACACGTGGGAAATACTTGTGAGAGAGTGACAGTACTGTACTGATTGTACAGCACACACACATGTGTACAGTACAATCATTCCTCAGAGTAGCAGGAAGCGAGGCAGAGTGCTCAACATCCCCTCATAGGGCCCCAAGGCCCTCAACACCTGCACTCTAAATATAAGTGCCATTACTAACACACACTTTATCTGCGCTCATGCGCAAACTTTATGCTCGCCTACAAATGAGGCGTGAGACCGGGCCGCTGATGCATTGATCCTCGGAACTACTACAAAGTAACCACCTATCAAGGTAGGTATGATAATAGAGGCCAATAGGCTCATGAGCCTGTACACCAGTTGATTAAGAATTGAGAGGCGGGACCAAAGAGCCGGAGCTCAACATGCTGCAAGCACAAAGGAGTGAGAACAATTGGGTAAAATACCTAGTAAAGTAATCATCTCTTCACTTCCCTCTCCCAGCAAGGTAACTCTCCATCACCTTCCCTCCAGCACTGGGCCAAATTGCTCTCACTTCTCCTATGTTATCTGTGACATCTCTCCCCAGGTTGATGCATCACCACGCCCTCTCATATACAGTATGTATGTATGTGTATGCGTGTATGTATAGATATACACACTAGGAGTGCATGGAGGTGCCTGTGTGTGTGCGTGTGTGTGTGTGTGCCTGTGTGTGTGTGTGTGTGTGTGTGTGTGTGTGTGTGTGTGTGTGTGTGTGTGTGTGTGTGTGTGTGTGTGTGTGTGTGTGTGTGTGTGTGCGCGCGCGAGCGCTCGTCGTTCAAGTCTTAACCCTCGTGTAACCAGGTTCCCAGTAAGGCAGGCAGCCAGGTCCCCCAGAGGAGGCAGGGAGCCAGGTCCCCCAGAGGAGGCAGGAAGCCAGGTCCCGGGGTGAGGCAGGTGACCTGATCCCCAGGTCAGGGCGCGGGTAGCGAGCAGAAACAGTGTCACAGAACATTTGGCCGTCCAGGCTTCCTCGCCCACAGCCCGTCCTCCTGGGACCCCCAGGATATTGTCTGCTTTTGTTGTTGTTGTTGTTGTGTCTGCTGGTGCTGCTGAGTGGCTGCTGTGTCTGCTGGTGGTGTTGAGTGGCTGTAACCACCGCTTGAGCGTGACCCCCGCCCCCCACGCAGGAACACGCAAAAACCTCGGATGAACACACACAAAACATTACCACTAACCAACAGTAGCAAATATCCCCACACACACACACCAAAACAGCACCAGCAGCCAACACTGACAGCTCGGTAGAACACAAAACAGGAGCAGCATTAGCCCCCCTCAGCACCAGGATGGGGGGAGAAGGGTGGGGTGGGGGGGGGGAACTCACCCATCACCCACACAATAGGATACACGTCGTATCTCCCTATAATTAGCCGCAATGTCTCTATGTGTAGGGACACCCCCCTCCCTCAGGAAAGTATAGGCCTTACCTCGCCCGTGTTTAGGGGCGGTAATGGCGCGCCTTCCCTCACAATCATCACTTCTCTTCCTCCTTCTCCTCCTCCTCCTCCCAGCTGGTGTCATTATCTGCTCATCACTTGTCAGTTTGGTCTGCGTTGCATGTCCGGTCATTCATTAGTTGTTGTTGCTTGTTGTATCTCACCATATTGTGTGTGTGTGTGTGTGTGTGCGTGTGTGTGTGTGTGTGTGTGTGTGTGTGTGTGTGCGTGTGTGTGTGTGTGTGTGTGTGTGTGTGTGTGTGTGTGTGGTGTGTGTGTGTGTGTGTGTGTGTGTACTCACCTATTTGTGCTTGCGGGGGTTGAGTTTGCTCTTTGGTCCCGCCTCTCAACCGTCAATCAACAGGTGTACAGGTTCCTGAGACCTGTACACCTATGAGTGTGTGTGTGTGTGTGTGTGTGTGTGTGTGGTGTGTGGTGTGTGTGTGTGTGTGTGTGTGTGTGTGTGTGTGTGTGTGTGTGTGTGTGTGTGTGTGTATGCGTTCACCTAGTTGTGCTTGCGAGGGTTGAGCTTTGCTCTTCCGGCCCGCCTCTCAACTCTGTTAACTAACAATGTTCCCAAAAACATCTATCGATTTTTAATAGCTGACACTGCAGCAAAACACACACATAAATTTTCACTATAAACTTTTTTCCTGTTTATTACTATTCCATGACTTCCATGACAATTTATTTCCTATGACTTTTCCAATATTTCCCATACTCGTGGGAACACTGCCAGACACACACACACACACACACGTACACACCAAGACACGATACAAAAAAAAACACAACTCCAAGAGGCATAAAACGTGTCTCAGATACCATAACGACTCCAGGATCTTGCTCGATGTGATAAACCATCACCTGAGAGGAATACTGAGCCGCCTCCCGGCCAGTCCCCCCACCCCCCTCCCGGTGGTCTGTTCTGGCTCGAGAGAGAGAGAGAGAGAGAGAGAGAGAGAGAGAGAGAGAGAGAGAGAGAGAGAGAGAGAGAGAGAGAGAGAGACAGACAGACAGACAGACAGACAGACAGACAGACAGACAGACAGACAGACAGACAGACAGTGTGTGTGTGTGAGAGAATGTTTTTTTTTATTATTATTATTATTTTCTACCACAAACGTGGCCACACATTTACAATGCTAACCAGCATATATACATTTTCTTCTGTCCTCAATGGACAGGGTTAGAGATCAGTTAAACATAGTTCAGGGAGAGTGCGAGTGTGTGAGAGAGAGTGAAAGTGAGAGAGAGAACACTTGCAAGCTTTGAATAATGTCTTTATTCACTCCCGAGACACGAGCGAATAACGTAATTGCAAAGCTCCAAGTACCTCATATGGGCAGGCGTGAGGGGTCTAATGACTCTACAGTCAACAACACAGTGTGTGAGATTTGCCCTCCCTAACAGAGCTGGCACCTGGAGTGCCCACACCTGGCACCTGGAGTGCCCAGACCTGGCACATCCCGTCCACCGTAAACCATGATGGCGTCTGTGTCTTCATGAAGGGTTATATTTAGGAGATGTAATGTGCATACACGAATTCTTCTGAAGTCTTTAATCTAAGCAGCGAGCAGGTTATTTATATTGCTATTAACCTGCTGGCTGAACAGGACAAAGAGGTTAGGACCTCTCACAGGTTAATCTTTGTAAGCTACATGGGAAAGTCTATCGAAGTTGCCATTGCAACAAGCCACAAGTCCCACAAGCCACATTGATGTCTTGTGGGACGACTTCGATCATGGTAAGGAGTTGTACACCAACTATTCTCGGTCGACATGACCAAAGATGGAGGCACTATAGAGACATTAATTGAGATCCGAGGAGCTATTTTGCCGAGGACCACGACCATAATCACCGTGACCGGGCAGCAGGTAATCATCCGATCTGGAAGGATTAATATTTTGAGATGAGAAGGACCGTCTGGGGAAATTCATGGAGGTGGACGGATCATTGGACTCCATCATTACTACCGGCTTGCTCCCAGAGGCTTGCTGCTGCTCTCATATACCCATTATAATCTATTGATTCATTACTCCCAGAGCCATGCATGTCACCACCACCACACTCGTCGCAGCTTTACCTTTACTCCCGTGTGTAATGAACACGGGAGTAAATGTATAATGAACATTTCTTGCTTTTTGTATATTACAATGCCAGTGAGCGTAAGACATGATCTATTTAAGTATTGTGTTTTATCGTAAGAGATGTCTTAGGTACCCCTGGCAGGGAGAGGGTATGTCTTAGGTACCCCTGGCAGGGAGGGGGTATGTCTTAGGTACCCCTGGCAGGGAGAGTGGTATGTCTTAGGTACCCCTGGCAGGGAGGGGGGTATGTCTTAGGTACCCCTGGCAGGGAGGGGGGTATGTCTTAGGTATCCCTGGCAGGGAGGGGGTATGTCTTAGGTACCCCTGGCAGGGAGAGTGGTATGTCTTAGGTACCCCTGGCAGGGATGGGGGTATGTCTTAGGTACCCCTGGCAGGGAGGGGGTATGTCTTAGGTACCCCTGGCAGGGAGGGGGTATGTCTTAGGTACCCCTGGCAGGGAGGGGGGAATGTCTTAGGTACCCCTGGCAGGAAGGGGGAATGTCTTAGGTACCCTTGGAAGGGGATACATGCAAGTATCCGTATGAAGAACATAAGAGAAGAGGATACACAGAGATACTCACGGTGACCATCGTCCACACCTGCCCATACCTGCAAGGGAAAACACAAGTATTAGAACACATTAAACACAGCAACAAGTACATCTCATCTCTCTACACACTCACAGGAAGTGTTGAAGCCCTCGTCAGCTGAGTGTACTTGCAGAATACTTAAGTTCTTAAGTATTAAAGTCCTATAAATACTTACAAGTTTTAAAACCTCAAGATAATTTACGAACTCAAATGATGCGGACAAATGTGTTCTACGTTGTGACCGAAGACATGTTCATTACGTAGTCATAATGTCATATTGTCGTATTGATATATTGTCATATTCTCTCATTCTCTCTCTGTCTCTCTCTCTCTCTCTCTCTCTCTCTCTCTCTCTCTCTCTCTCTCTCTCTCACAAGCACATCTAGGTGAGCACACCCCTAACACCTGTCATAACAGTTCATAATTGCACTTATGGGGCTGTTACATTTACTTCCCATTTTTGGAGGATAGACTAATTTGTTTATATTAGGCGTATATACCTGCATGACGGTATCCTGGGATATATTAC
>WNGS01072847.1:9553497-9565300 GCA_020271785.1 Procambarus virginalis
ACAATACTGAATTACAGTGATGAGAATCTGTAAGATATTCCTCACGTTGCTGAATGCCAACCTAACAAGAGTGCCACGCATCAATCATTGATACCTGGTTGATACTGGTTGATGGGGTTCGGGAGTTTTCTACTCCCCAAGCCCGGCCGAGGCCAGGCTCGACTTGTGAGAGTTTGATCCACCAGGCTGTGCTTGGAGCGGCCCGCAGAGCCACATACCCACCACAGCCCGCTGATCGGGACTTCTTTAGGAAACAGTCCAGTTTTCTCTTGAAGATGTCCAATGACATGAGTAATTAAGGTTATCAACAAGCTGTCACACATTAAGTTACTGCGGGCATCCGTGGCTGGGTGAGGTGCTCGATCAGGTGGAGGTGGAGTGCCCCCCTCACACTTGGGCAGAGTGCCCCCTCACACTGGGGCAGAGTGCCCCCCTCACACTGGAGCAGAGTGCCCCCTCACACTGGGGCAGAGTGCCCCCTCACACTGGAGCAGAGTGCCCCCTCACACTGGGGCAGAGTGCCCCCTCACACTGGGGCAGAGTGCCCCCCTCACACTGGAGCAGAGTGCGGGGCATTCTCCACTCTTCCTCACACTAGTGTCATTAGATTTAATGCTTCACTTACAAATAGGTACTCCATGGGTAAATAAATAAGGGTTTATGAACCTGTTAGCTGAATATTTGGTTGTGTTGCCGGTCGGGTGTTGGGGAGAGGAGGGAGGGTATGGGAGAGGAGGGTGAGTATGGGAGAGGAGGGAGAGTGTGAGAGAAAGGAGAGTATGGGAAAGGAAGAAGTGTGTCGGAAGTAAGTAAGGATCACAGAGGGATATAACCAGCACTAATGGCCAGTAGCACGGGGGGTGAGTGTAGTAGGTTCACAGTCAAAAGGATCCGGGTTCGACTCCAACGCTGGACAAGACGAATCAGTTCTTGACTAACGAGTGCAGGTGTCAAGGTTAAATGGGGGTGGAGGGCCAGGGGGGGGGTGGAGGACCAGGTGGTGGTGGAGGACCAGGGGGTGGTGGAGGGCCAGGGGGTGGCATGGAGTGCCCGAGCCACTTGTCAGTAGCTTCCTTCACGACCAGTGAGGTCAAATGACACATGTGAAACAAGATCGACGATGATGATGCTACTTCATTAACAATTAGGGATGTTTATGTGGAGCATATTAAGAGGGTGGCTGGACACCGGAGTCGCTCGACTGTGCCCTCTAGTGTTCAACACATATATTGCTTTATTACCTGCGGTCACTGCTGCTCTTCCTTCAAGGAAGGACCAGGACTGGTGTTCTCTCACGTCTTAGCAAGCTGTAGTAGTATTTTGGGGGCACTCTCACCATTGGTGTTTTGTTATTTGCTTTCAACTTTAGCTTGGCATTGTATGATCCTTTCAACTTTAGCTTGGCATTGTATGATCCTTTCAACTTTAGCTTGGCACTGTATGATCCTTTCAACTTTAGCTTGGCATTGTATGATCCTTTCAACTTTAGCTTGGCATTGTATGATCCTTTCAACTTTAGCTTGGCACTGTATGATCCTTTAACTTTAGCTTGGCACTGTATGATCCTTTCAACTTTAGCTTGGCACTGTATGATCCTTTCAACTTTAGCTTGGCACTGTATGATCCTTTCAACTTTAGCTTGGCACTGTATGATCCTTTCAACTTTAGCTTGGCATTGTATGATTCTTTCAACTTTAGCTTGGCACTGTATGATTCTTTTAGCTTAGCTTGGCAATGTATGATCCTTTCAACTTTAGCTTGGCACTGTATGATCCTTTTAACTTTAGCTTAGTAAAATCTACTGCTGTTTTCTTCCATAAGATCTTGATAGATCGTTCTCAAAATGTTGGTTACCATCCTCCTCGCTGGGGAGCCTTCCCTCTGTTTCCCTCACCGTGGACCCCTTCCTCACCGTGGACCCCTTCCCTCACCGTGGACCCCTCCCCTCACCGTGGACCCCTCCCCTCACCGTGGACCCTCCCCTCACCGTGGACCCCTCCCCTCACCGTGGACCCCTCCCCTCACCGTGGACCCCTCCCCTCACCGTGGACCCCTCCCCTCACGGGACCCCTCCCCTCACCGTGGACCCTTCCCTCACCGTGGACCCTTCCTCACCGTGGACCCTTCCCTCCGGTGACCCCTTCCCTCACCGTGGACCCCTCCCCTCACCGTGGACCCCTCCCCTCACCGTGGACCCTTCCCTCACCGTGGGACCCTTCCCTCACCGTGGACCCCTTCCCTCACCGTGGACCCCTCCCCTCACCGTGGACCCCTCCCTCACCGTGGACCCCTTCCCTCACCGTGGACCCTTCCCTCACGTGGACCTTCCCTCACCGTGGACCCCTTCCCTCACCGTGGCCTCCATCAGGTCCTCTCTGAAGACTTCTGGGCCTCTCTTCTCTCCCCTCGAAAGCAGCTATGAGCCGGCCTCCCGGCAGCCGTGTATATTATTTCCTGGGATAAAAGATGTCGGGTTTTCTGCTATATCCAGGTGTTGTGTCGGTTACCTGCAGCCTGTATCTCCACCGCCTTACTCTTCCTATCCTTCTGTGCCTCCGCCTTCCTCACCCTCGTCTCTCTCACAACTCTACACTTGTATCATGTATTTTGGGTCTCTGTGTCATGGAGAGTCTCTAAGTCTGTGTAGGAACCCGCGATGTGGTGGAGGGGTGGGTGGGTGGTACGGGGGTTGTGGTAAGGATGGTGGGGTTGTGGTGGTGGTAGTAATGGAGGTTGTGGTGGCGGCTTATCTATCAATGNTGATGTAAAATACACACAAAGGGGTGAGGTAGCTCAAGCTATTCTCACCCCGTTCAGTACATATACACACATCACAAACCATAAACATATTACCAAACATTCTGAAGATAACATATACATTTCCTTACCAGTGAGAGGTATCCCATGATGATTAGTCCCCCAAATGATTGAATAAATATTCATTTTGAACTTTTGTCATTTTGGTGCAATGTATTTTGTCGCTGTTGCATAGAAGTCTATGTTGGCGTTTAAAATTGAGTTTTTTTTTGTCTCTTGTTAACTACTTTATTATTTTGTAATCGTGAATGTGGCTAGTCGCTAGACCATTTGTATGCACATTGTATGTTTCTAAGTTTAAGTAATGCACATATTCTGCAATAATTTTATTAAATGACTTTATTATTGTGGTGTGTGGTCCGAAGTGTGTGGTGATCAGGTCCGAATACCAGATCAACCAGGCTGTGACTCATACGTCAGGCTGCGAGCAGCCGCGTCCAACAGCCTGGTTGATCAGTCCATCATCCAGGAGGCCTGGTCGATGACGGCCGCGGGACGCTAAGCCCCGGAAGCACCTCAAGGTATCCTCAAGGTAAGGTATCCTCATGACAACACAAATGTGGCCCATATGGTCCACGGGGGCCCCCTCAGTTTGACAAAACTAACTTAAACTATGTATTAGGACACTTGTCAGTTCTAAGTTGCGACGCCTTAGTAATCAATACAGGCCATCAATTAATCAACAGCTGGATCTTACACAGTGGACAATAAGAATGAACGAAAGTGTTGAGCCTCATCCCGACAGTCACTCAATCGCCGTTAATTGTCAACAGGATGACTGGTGCCACAAACATTCCCGTTGCCACCAACAGAGGTGTGCCGCATGGCCTGTTGCCTTGCAACAGAGCTGCCGGAACACCTTCCCGTTGCGGTCCACAGTGTGACGAACAGGTGAGGATAAAATGGATCTCTTTAACAAACCACGATTGTCATACCTCTTAACCCCCCGCTATCTCCACTGTTTACCGGTTGCTGTTATGTCCCGCTAATGGTCTTCCACTATTCTCTGCACGGTGGTGTCTCCTTCCATGTGTCGTAGTGCCCTCACACACACACGTGGCAGCACTCCAGATGCTCCCTTGTCTCACCAGGAGACACACAAGGAGCACATACTAGTGGGTGTTCCCCAGGGGGGGTTTCGTTAATCGTTGCAAATGACCAACAATAAGAAATTCAATTGCTTTGTCATTTCAGAAAAAATACACTTTTTCAGAACACTTCCGCACACTTGTGTGATGTAGAACTGTTTATCCACAACCACCCCCCCACCCCACCCTTCCCCCCACAGTTGGGCCTGTGTCATCCAGGCGCCTGTGTGCTCATGTGTCACTGCCACATTATATACACTGACGTATGTGTCACCCAGAGACTGTCATGACTGGTGCCAGGTCCTGGTTATCTGGGGCCCTCGTCGCCTCCGACTGGCACTCTTTTAATAATTTACAATGCCCAGTTATATATAAATTTACTTCGGCCGATAATTGAACTGTGTTTCTGTTAATTATCGCTGTACATCTGTGTGCATTGTTACTGAATAATTACTGCATGAGTGGGTGGTATATATAATTAGAGTACACCTGCGTTCCCGGTGCCTGGGGTGTGACTGGTGCCTGCGGGTGTGACTGGTGCTTGGGGTGAGGCTGGTGCCTGCGGGTGTGACTGGTGGCTGCGGGTGTGACTGGTGCCTGCGGGTGTGACTGGTGCTTGGGGGTGTGACTGGTGCCTGCGGTGTGACTGGTGCTTGGGGGTGTGACTGGTGCCTGCGGGTGTGACTGGTGCTTGGGGTGTGACTGGTGCCTGCGGGTGTGACTGGTGCTTGGGGGTGTGACTGGTGCCTGCGGGTGTGACTGGTGTCTGCGGGTGTGACTGGTGCTTGGTGGTGTGACTGGTGCCTGCGGGTGTGACTGGTGCTTGGGGGTGTGACTGGTGCCTGCGGGTGTGACTGGTGTCTGCGGGTGTGACTGGTGCTTGGGGTGTGACTGGTGCCTGCGGGTGTGACTGGTGCTTGGGGGTGTGACTGGTGCCTGCGGGTGTGACTGGTGCTTGGGGTGACGACCGTGACAAGAGGTACTCTCTAAACAGGAGGACGGGCTGCCGCACAACACACCAGGAATGGAAGCTCCTGAGTGAACTTTAAGGATTGACACAATGACAAACAGCCCCATTACCTGGGGACGGGGGCGACCCCAGCACGGCTCCCCGGGGCGTGTTCATGTCGTGTGCGTGTGCGTGCGTGTGCATGCATGTGCGCGTGCATGTTGACTCTACACATGGACTCTGATTTCAGAATTCCTCAAAGAACAATTATGTCAGTAAGAATATCTCACTGCAATTGAATTCCTCAAAGAACAATTATGTCAGTAAGAATATCTCACTGCAATTGAATTCCTCAAAGAACAATTATGTCAGTAAGAATATCTCACTGCAATTGAATTCCTCAAAGAACAATTATGTCAGTAAGAATATCACACTGCAATTGAATTCCTCAAAGAACAATATGTTAGTAAGAATATCTCACTGCAATTGTATTCCTCAAAGAACAATTAGTTAGTAAGAATATCTCACTGCAATTGTATTCTTCTAACACTTCAATAAACAACATATCATTACTCCAACATTTAGCAGTCTCTCCTTCACACTGAAGCCGTTGCTTCCCATAACTCTGACAGCTGTGTTTAGGTAAACACAGTTAACATTGTTAGTTTGCACAATGGTCCTTATTATAGTGACGATATGAGGGGTAGTAAAGGAGTCGGCCTTGAGGCTTCCTCCGTCACTGGCGTATCAATCATCACTCCACCCGTCAAGCATCACCCTCCCGTCAATCATTACCCCTCTCCCCCGTCTCCCCACATCAACCCGTCCAACTGGCAAATAGAGGCCACTGCTTCTGTATTATCGCGTTCCCCCTGACTAATTATGGAAGGATTATCTGTTTGCTATTTGGGCTTGCTGATGCCGGCGAGTTTGGCTATTAGAAGGGCAGATGAGGCTATTAGTTGTGTGCGTGCGTGTGTGTGTGTGTGTGTGTGTGTGTGTGTGTGTGTGTGTGTGTGTGTGTGTGTGTGTGTGGTGTGTGTGTGTGTGTGTGTTCTCGCTCAGCGCCGCCCCTTCTCTAGTGGACCGACATACACACGCAAACGCAAACACACACACACACACACACACACACACACACACACACACACACACACACACACACACACACACCACACACACACACACACAGAAAGGATATTAGAAAAAACTTTTTTTAGTGTCAGAGTGGTTGACAAATGGAATGCATTAGGAAGTGATGTGGTGGAGGCTGACTCCATACACAGTTTCAAGTGTAGATATGATAAAGCCCAATAGGCTCAGGAATCTGTACACCAGTTGATTGACAGTTGAGAGGCGGGACCAAAGAGCCAAAGCTCAACCCCCGCAAGCACAATTAGGTGAGTACAATTAGGTGAGTACACACACACACACACACACACACACACACACACACACACACACACACACACACACACACACACACACACACACACACACACACACAACACACACAACACACACAACTACGCTCTGCTACGAAATTGTTTGGACCAAAGAGCCAAAGCTCAACCCCCGCAAGCACAAATAGGTGAGTACACACATACACACAAACAGCGTCCTCATGGCAGAGTGGACAGCGCTCGGGGTCGTAGTCTTAAGGGGCCCCTAGGTTCGATTCCCGTTCCAGTAAGAAACAATTAATGGGCAGCGTTTCTTTCACATGATGCCACTGTTCGCCTGGCAGTAAATAGATACCTGGAATTTGTTGTTTGTTAAGACAGCTGCTACGGGCTGCATCCTGGGCACTTGTGTGTTTTAGGGAGATGCATATGTAGCAAACAAGATGGAGGAAATATAGGTGTACAGAACATTAGACAACGGACGGTTAGAATGGCGGGGTCCAAGAGCTAACGATCCTGCAGGTACAAATAGCAAAAACACTCACATTGTGAGGGAGGCCGATATATATAAGATTAAGATTCAAGCGGTGTCTTATATACAATCTTAATATATAAGATCAAGATGGAAGTGGTAACAGGGAAGTAAAAGGCATCAAGGACACCACCACCACACAAATTCCTACATGGGATTTAATCTCACCAAATTCAATGTATAGAGAGCAGGGACATGAGGACTCCGGACAGTAAGGCGTGTGAGGAGGTCCCAGGAATGAGAAGGATCCGAGTGTGGACGTAACCAGCCAACCAGCTCGCGAATCACAGACATAATAACAGGGCCGCGGGGCCGTGGATGACGCAGGCTGACTCTCTTCATGAACCTAAACAGGAAATCATTCAGGACATTGTGCACCTGTCCTGGGATGTTCAGCTTTAAGTCCCAGTCACGACTGGCAGACGGGTGACAGCTCCAAGCACAGCCTTGGCTCAACTCACCAACGTATTGGTCTGAACCCTCAAGATGTGACCCCCAAGCCACGGGGTTTCTGTCTGTCTGAACACTGTTATTATTACTGTGTACACCAACAGTGTTACAACTACTTCCATCTGCTAGCATGCTGACGCTGCTGTTGACATCCGTTGTTGAGTTGAGCGATGAGCAATATGCAGTCGATGATCTCAACACACACACACACGCGTCCAACACCACTCGGCACGCTGTCGTCGGCGTCCTCGACGATCTGCTTCATCAACTCCCCAGCACCACCAACAACAACCCAAAGGAACCACCTCTAAGAACAACCCTCAGCACCACCTCTAACAACAACCACAACAACCCCAGGGAACCACCTCTAACAGCACTACCTCCAACAAACCTCCCCCCCTCCAGCACCATCTCCAACAACCCCTCCCCCCCCCTTCCTCCCCCAACAACATCACCACCGCAAGTCTAATTACACGCCTAACTCTTGCCTGGATGGTCTGATCAGCGGGATGACGTGAAATAATCACTACGAAATGAATTTGCAATCGTGATCTTGGAGGGGGAAATCCCGGAGCTAATTGCGGCTCGGAAGGTCATTAGCGTGCAGGAGCCTGGGACTCTTGTCTTCACACACAAAGACAAAAAATGGGAGGAATCACATGCCACGGAGCAGAGGAAGATTGGAATCTTTTGAAGAAACTTAACGAGAGAAAGATATATTTTCTGCAACAAATATTCCCCCACTGAGAGTACTCGGTTACATATATATTGGCGTGGAAAACTCTATACTAATAGGCTTATTATATATGAACATTAGTTATAAAAGACTTCAGTTCCAGAGTCTTAGTCTCTCTTAGGGAAATATTTCCGGCACTCACAACATCAAGGACTGCATCGCCGCCACCAAGAAATACGCGAACTGTAGAGAACAGCACGCCGCCACCTCCTTCCGCCGCACAAAAGAGAACGGAGGAACTGAAGAATATTAGACCACCAGAAGAGAAGACCACCGCGTCGCCGACCACCCAGAGGCAAGTCGCCTCACCAGTTCCCGAGCCTCCCTTCTATAAGCCAGATGCAGACTACGACCGTATAGACTGGACGCCCATACAAGCCTCAGCAGTCTCAACCAATCAACACATCAACAGCCTCAACCAATCAACCAGCAGCAGGACCCACCAAAACCAGAGATATCCACCTCCAGGTTATTATTGCCTGTGTGGACAGCGTTGCGAAGCAAGATCCTAACTTGTTTCTCAGTTCATGTTCGTACGTTCATGAACGTACGTTTTCTGCGGCAAATGGCATTGTGCTTGTACTGGCACCAGAGACTGAATATGGAAGTGCAGCCACCCAGACGGGCGCTCCACTGGCGACGACAACTGCGGACACCCAGACGGGCGCTCCACAGGCGACGACAACTGCGGACACCCAGACGGGCGCTCCACTGGCGACGACAACTGCGGACACCCAGACGGACGCTCCACTGGCGACGACAACTGCGGACACCCAGACGGACGCTCCACTGGCGACGACAACTGCGGACACCCAGACGGGCGCTCCACTGGCGACGACAACTGCGGACACCCAGACGGGCGCTCCACTGGCGACGACAACTGCGGACACCCAGACGGACGCTCCACTGGCGACGACAACTGCGGACACCCAGACGACGCTGACAGCTGTACACAACACAAAGAAGGCAGGAACACTGGCGACACAGGACGAAGAGGACTACGTATCTTCATACGAGCATGTGGACGATGAGGATCTTTCCGGCGTAGATGAGTATGGCTCCGTAGATGCTGTCTCGGCGTCTCATCGGGTACGAACGCCCATGTTAGAGGGGAAAAAGAAACGAGGAAAAAGTAAGAAACCCCACCTCCATTTAAAACTTTGAACCAAATATCACAGTAAGAAGGTTATCGCGAATAACCGAACTCAATTACGGGCTCACCATAGCCCGTGTTACATGGACATTTCGTTCTGAGTAGCTAAATCTAAAACAACAACAACAACGACAACTGTGCCAATGGTTGTCGTGAGAGCAGTGCCAACACACAACACAACACCAGGAATAAGTTGGAGGTCACGTCAGGTCAACTTCTGGCCAGTTGTCTTCTGGGGCGGCGCCTCTCATCATTCTCGCTCACACCTCTCACTCTTACCTCGGCAAAGAATTATTTCTCTTTCTCTTGGTTGAGAGAGAGAGAGAGAGAGAGAGAGAGAGAGAGAGAGAGAGAGAGAGAGAGAGAGAGAGAGAGAGAGAGAGAGAGAAAGAGAGAGAGAGAGAGAGAGAAGGGGTGTGTGGGAGATGTCAGGGGGACTGAGAGAGGGTGGGGGGCAAGGAGCTAGGTTACTCCGGTGGGGAGGAGGTAGGGGGTGAGGGGGAAGCAAGGTAAGGTTAGAGGGGAGGGGAGAGCTGAGGGCCTGGTTAGTGAGGGATCAGTAGGAGGAGCTGCCGGGTAACTTGTGCCATAAATCTCCGTCAGCGGCAATACTTACGAGACTGATGATCTGCCCACTACGGTGAGCCCAAGTGGTCAATAGTGGCACGCCTGGGTGGAAGGTGGTCAATGGTGGCAAGGCAGGGAACAGGGAGGATATCCTAACCCGCCACACTCACACACACATGAGGAACTCAACTAGCGACACTCAGCCAGGAGAGAGTGATAGCGGGCTCGAGGCCTCAGGCAGGGCTGTCATGGGCGGCTGTAGTACTAGGCCCAGGTGGAAGAGTGAGGAGGGAGAGTGGGAGAGAGAGGAGAGAGGCTGGGAGGGACGATACTGGACCTATGCGACGGAAATATACAATGCTTACCCACCACCCAGTCCCGCCCACACCACTGAGGACACCACCCAGTCCCGCCCACACCAATGAGGACACCACCCAGTCCCGCCCACACCACTGAGGACACTACCCAGTCCCGCCCACACCACTGAGGACACCACCCAGTCCCGCCCACACCACTGAGGACACCACCCAGTCCCGCCCACACCACTGAGGACACCACCCAGTCCCGCCTACACCACTGAGGACACCACCCAGTCCCGCCCACACCACTGAGGACACCACCCAGTCCCGCCCACACCACTGAGGACACCACCCAGTCCCGCCACACCCACTGAGGACAAAGCAATATTCCAGAACATTTGGGACGTAATCAGGTGTGGGTCATGTGTGAAGGCTGTTTAATTCATTAACAAGGGGTCGGTGGGTGTATTAACGAGCACCTGGCCATTGTTTACGAGCACTGGCTGGACGCCCAGCTGATTACCATCCAACTTTACTCTAACAGTGCTTCGTTCCGTCTCTGTGTTACTACGGGCTCACCTTAGCCCGTGCTACCTGGAACGTTCTGTTCCAAGTAGCTGAATCTAATACAAAAACGTCTCTGTGTTGGGAGCCAACCCGTCCTCGACTCAAGTCCATTACATCCAGCGGTCAACCCCACAGACGCATTCATAAATTTTAACATGCTGTTCATTCAAAACGGGAATTTTCTCAAGTATAAATTAATATTATAATATATTAGCATATTGTGTATAAATAGGCATAGGTTAGGTTAGGTCAGGTGTTTAGGTTCTGCTTGCGATTATTTGTATTTGTAGTACGTGGGTGAAGCATTTACAGCGTTGTGGTTCGAACAAAATTCGTCAGTGAAGCACTTGTTCCGGATATGTTCGAACGCCAGCAGTTGTGGTCGTGTGTAAACCGCTTTTCATTCATAAACAGGGGGTTTGGCGGGTGCATGGAATCACTTTTGGATCTTTGTTTGGAGGACGGGCTGTGGGAGCCGCGCCTCTCTAAAGGCTTCACCCACGCACTGCCAGTACAAATTGCAGCCCGTCCTCATAAACAAAGACCCAAAGTCCATTCCATGCAACCGCCAAACCCCCCTGTTTATGAATGAAAAACGGTTTATACACGACTCATAACTGATGACGTTCGAACACTTCTTGAACAAGTGCTTCGCTGACTATTCTGTTCGAACCACAACGCTGTAAATGCAGCCCGTCCTCCAAACAAAGACCCAAAGTCCATTCCATGCAACCGCCAAACCCCCTGTTTATGAATGAAAAGCGGTTTACACACGACTCACAACTGCTGACGTTCGAACATATCCGGAACAAACTGACGAATTCTGCTTCACTGACGAATTTTGTTCGAACCACAACGCTATAAATGCTTCACCACGTACTACAAATACAAATAACCTGACCAACCTAACCTATGCCTATTTATACACAATATGCTAATATATTATAATATTAATTATACTTGAGAAAATTCCCGTTTTGAATGAACAGCATGTTAAAATTTATGAATGCGTCTGTGGGGTTGACCGCTGAATGTAATGGACTTGAGTCGAGGATGGGTTGGTAAATGCTCACCCACGTACTACAAATAATCGCCAACAGAACCTAAACCCTAAGCTAACCTAACCTATGCCTATATATGTACAATATGCCATATATTATCATACTAATTTATATTGAGGAAATTCCCGTTTTGAATGAACAGCATGTAAAAATTTCTATCTAACCTATCTTAGGGTTAACT
>WNGS01072847.1:9587606-9643706 GCA_020271785.1 Procambarus virginalis
TTATCGCAGTCGTACACTAGAGCGCGCAAGCCTGTAAACATGCGTATTTATTGTTGACACCTTTTTGCCATTTGAATAAATGACTCGGGGACAGATTAGCACCCTGCTGCTCCGTGAAGGCCTGTTACATATGTTGTTATGGGTGTGGTCTTGTTTATTTAACTGGGATAAATGTGTTCCAGATGTATATTTACACGTGTGTGAATTTATGCTCTAGTGTGATTGAGTCTGTTCTGTGTGTATGTTGTTTGTCAGCTTGATGTCCAAAGGGCTTGGAAAGGATGGGGGGGGGGGTAGAGGGATGGGGAGATGAAATTCAGGAAGAGGATGCGGGTGGTTGGATGGAGAGGAAACGAAGATAGCTTTATTCGAGTTATGTATGGTAAATGCACAGTAATGAAGTGATCATGCTAAGACTGCAACACTGTTTTATTAAAATAAATAAAAACAATAAAATTGTGAAGAGAATATTAGGTCTACCGACCAAGAGAAAATATTAATGCAATATGGTTATGTAACACATGGAAGGGATACATTGACAAAGGGCTAGGTTATAAGGACCGAGGAAATGAACGGCGCTCAACCACTTAGACCATCAGGGATCGAACTCTAGACCTTCAAGGAAGTGAGGGAGTCGCTGTACCTAGTATTCCAAGTGGAATGGACATCGCCTTGAAGATATAATTATTACAAATTTAAATTCATTAGTCATTAAAATACTGCTAGTAAAATGAAAGTTATATCTGCTTTATGGGAGACCGGTGCTTGTTTAACAGCGCTGCTTTCGTCCGGTAGATTATACTCAACAAAGTTAATGTCTGTAATATAGCGAAATAAAATATAATAAAAAGAAAGCACATTATCCTATACGACATAGCTCCTATCTATACACAACCTTCCCGTACACGCGTAGGTTGTGTACGCGTGTACACACAACTACCTGAGTGTAGTTGTGTGTGTGTATACTCAGTTGTACTCGCCTGGTTGAGCTCTGGCTCTTTGGTCCCGCCTCTCAACTGACAATCAACTGGTGTACAGATTCTGGAGCCTATTGGGCTCTTATCATCTCTACATTTGGAAATGTGTATGGAGTCAGCCTCCACCACATCACTTTCTATACATTTGGAACTGTGTATGGAGTCAGCCTCCACCACATCACTTTCTAATGAATTCCATTTGTTAATTACTCTGACACTGAAGCAATTCTTTCTAGTGTCTCTGTGGCTCATTTGGGTACTAAGTTTCCACCTGTGTCCACTAGTTCGTGTTCCACCCATGCTAAATAGTTTATATTTGTCCATCCTGACAATTCCCCCTGAGAATTTTGTAGGTGGTTATCATGCCTCTCCTTACTCTTCTGTCTTCCAGGGACGTGAGGTTTAACTCCCATAGCCTTTCCTTGTAGCTCATACCTCTCAGTTCTGGGGCTAGTCTGGTGGCATACCTCTAAATATTTTCTAACTTTATCTTGTGTTTAACTAGGTATGAACTCCAGGCTGGAGCTGCATACTCCAGGATTGGTCTGACTTAAGTGGTATACAAGGTCCTGAACGATTCCTTACACAAGTTTCTAAAGGCAGTTCTTATGTTGGCTAATCTAGCATATGCCGCTGATGATAACCTTTTGATGTGGGGCTTCTGGGGACAAGTTCGATGTGATACCAACCCCCAGATCTTTCTATTTGACTTTTGTAGGATCTCACCTCCCAGATGGTACCTGGTCTTCAGCCTTCTGCTCCCTTCGCCTAATTTCATTACTTTACACTTTCCTGAGTTAAACTTTAGTAGCCATTTTCTAGACAATTCCTCCAGTTTGTCCAGGTCGTCCTGTAGTTTCTGTCTATCTTCATCTGTTTTAATTCTTCTCATAATTTTTGCATCATCAGCAAACATTAAGAGGAATGAGTCTATTCCCTCTGGAAGATCGTTTACATATATCAAAAACAGGATGGGTCCAAGTACAGAGACCTGTGGAACTCCGCTGGTGACATCTCGTCACTCTGATGTCTCCCCCCCCCCTCACAGTTACTCGCTGTTTCCTGTTGTATGTGCGTTTGTGTGTGTGTGTGGGTCTAACTGATCCCTGGAACATTCTTGTGAGCTTGCTCTGTATAATTTTACTTGGTAACTCCCTTTTGAATATCCTGCAACTTTGATGGTGCTACATAGTCTCCCTGGCTTGGCGCCATCTTTTGATAATTACTTGGTAACTATTTGAACGCATGTGTAGGCAAACCCTTTTTCAGAACAAGTGTTTACCTATATATTTTATGAACCTAAACCCATCTACTCTGAGGGCAGTGAGAAGAATTCGGACCTTCCCACTGGTAAATCACGCTATTGTAATTTCGGATATCTTTGAACCCGCTATTTCGTGTTCCATCTTGGGTTGAGATTTGTGTCATCCCATGTTTCCTCCCACTCGTTAAAACCTTTCTTTCATTCGTCCACTTTAGTCATGTTCAGCCTTACTTTAAAACTCTCTGAATAATTTGATTTATTTTCTCCTGACTTAAGGAAGGTTGCTAATGTCCTGAGATTAATTTAGTCATCCTATTCTGAAAGTATACGGAACTTTGAAGGTAATTTACATTCTCTGTAGTACGTTGCCCAGAGCTGTCCCGCTCAGAGTAGGCTTAGTGAGTCTCCCAAGACAAGGTTAAGTTAAAAGTTAAAAGTTAACAAGGACAAGTTAAAAGATACGACCAATATTATCATTTTTGTTTTACTAATTATTTTAGATTTGAGTTCAAGTAGCCTATTGGCCTTTTTGGAACATTTATGTTTTGATCTCGCTAATCATTCCAAGATTCGTTTTAAAATCCGATTTTGTAATACTAATACTAACTCTCAGCTGTCTGGCGCTTCTAGTTGCTTTTGCTGTGCTAAAGAACCTGTCGCTCAGCACTGAGCTGCATCTGCCATTGTTGACTCAAATATGAGACTGAGTTTTCCTGCAACATTTATGCACATTCATCAGAATTTGTTACTCGTCTTATTGTAGTGTTACGTTTTTCTTACAAATTAACATAGTAATTTGTATTGCATTTAACGTTAAGCAGTAAGTTGGCTATTTCTCACAGCTTAAAAAAATACTTTTGTGTTTCCCCGTTAAGAGCATTCATTATTTTGTACAGTTGAAAACCATTGTTTTTCTTGTTACAAACAACATTCCACTAATACCCCATCTTGAAAGCATTAAAGTTTTCTTTGTAAATTTTAGCCAAGATTTTGAGCGTCCCACCACACAAAAAAAGAAAGAAAAAAAAAATCCCAATATAAAATGCGCATTTTACCGTTCTTCAACATTAAACAAAATATATGTTCACCTCCCTCTGCTCTGAACACAACCTCCGCTGCACATTTGGTTGTCTCAATCTCCCGAAGGAACTCCACCAAGACCTTTTGAAGTATTGTGGCCGCCGGCGCCGAGCGCTCTTGCTGCACTTCTTGCTTGATTCACTCGTCTTTCACGCCAAGTAATCCATTGTGTACTGGTGCTCGCTGTGGTCACATGGTTGACGAACATGATACACAAATTTGAAGACAAAAATAATAGGAATCATTGTAATTATTACTCACGTACCAGAACAGGAAGTGACGACAGGAAGGCGTTGTGATCACTGGAAGGTGTGGTGATCAGAAGAAGTTGTGATGATCACAAGGTGTTATGACCACAAAAAGGCGTTGTGATCACTGGAAGGGGTAGTGATCTCAGGAAGGTGTAATGATCTCAGGAAGGTGTAATGATCTCAGGAAGGTTAATGATAACTGGAGGTGTTTTGAGATCACTACACAGGGTGGTGTAGTGATCACTGGGAGGTGTTTGAGAGGGTGTTGAGCATAGGCCTAGTCTCATTTCAATTCAGTGAAGTCTTATTGTTCTTAGGNTTGTCTATGGAAAGCTGTGAGACAAATACCACACTTTAGACAAAATTTTGCAATTGATTATTACAGCCTTCTGAAACAGGGTTAATTCCTATTTGACAACATGTTCGTTGCAACTATTATATTACCACATAGTACTTGCCAATTCGTAGCCAATGTCGTTTCATATGTTTTACACCAGCAAATCCCAAGAGCTTTAATTGACTCCACTACCTTGAACCATGAACCTGTCCAGTGAACTTTATTACACCAACTGCCAAGCCCCATCATACACGTTTTGTTCTTGTTAATTACAGCACCTGTTGCTCTTTCAAAGTTGTCTAACTCATTCTGAACATTCACCACCGAGTCTTCTGTCGACACAAAAATAGTTGTATCGTCTGCATAACCAACAACAGGAAGTGTCATCGCATTAGGAAGACAAGGTGGAACAATAAAGTCATTGCCTTTTATTGCCAAGTACAGTGGCTCTTGAAATATAACATACAAAATCATTGAAAGGGGACATCCCTGACGTACAGATCGTTCAACTAAAAAGGTTTACTTAAGACTCCATTGATACAGACGCTGCTCCGACACTCTTTATAAAGCATACGGACCCAATCAATAAAGTCTTGTGCAACTCCTACCCTATCCAATATTTCCAATACAAACTGAACATCAACACGGTCAAAGGCTTTCGACCAGTCGAGGTTTATCATAGAGGAAGGAACATTATTCTCAGACACATAATACACAACATCCCTAATTACATTATTACAATTGATTATGGATCTTCCAGGCACACCACAAAACTGTTCCTTTGATATAATTTTTTCCATTGCAATCTTAAGTCTATTTGCCAGCAGTTTCGATACTATTTTATAATCCTGGTTTAGTAAGGAAAGTGGCCTCCAGTTCGTTAGAATATGCAAATCACCCGTTTTAGGTATCATCTTAATAATCCCATGAGATTGCGACATGCTAAGCTTCCTATGCTGTATGCTATACTGCACCACTTGTACAAAGTCTTTACCAATGACATCCCATAGATAGAAATAAAATTCCGCCGGGAACCCATCACAGCCAGGTGATTTACCTTTCTTTAAACTCTTGACCACACTCCACACTTCCTGCTTATCTACATCTTCCAATAATGACGTGTTGTCATCTTGGTTTAAAACCCGTGTACATTTTCCAAGGAAGTGCTCCCGCATACCTTGGTCCACGTTCACTTTTTGTACAATTTCTCCAATTCACCTCGAACATAACATACAATCCCATCCGTATTTGTCATATCCGTCCCATCACCTGCTTTAATACTAGTCACAAGAGCTGTACCCTTGTTATTCTTGACTTTACTTAACAAATAAGGAGAGAGTTTTTCACCATACATCCTATCATTAATCTGGAGGCGAACATTGACTCCTTCAGTTATTTCATCCCGCAATTTGTTAATTCTGTCTTTCAAAATGGTAATTTCCTCATACTTGTCTAATCCCATATTGACCTTTGCATAAAGTTGTTTTAGTCTGTGTTGGAATAAGGTTAACAGACCATATTTCTCAGCAGCCTTTCTTTTGGACACTTTCACGAAGAAACTTTTGCATGCAACTTTACACATGTCCCACCACTCCAACATACATCTGAACTTATGTTTTTTCGCAACCAGGTGTTCCCACAATACCTGAAAATTATCAATTACATCTCTACTCTGCAACAGACTGCAATTTAGCTTCCAAGACCCTGTCCCCACTTTAACCTGATCGTCAATAACAAGCTTCACCACAACCATACAGTGATCTGAACAGCTGACCGGAACAGTACTGCAAGAACTAATTTTATCATGTAATGAGTGCATATATATTCTGTCAAGCCTAGAGCCATAATTCTGGCGAACATATGTGTATTCATATACACCTCCGTTAATGCTATTCGCATCCTTGAGACCAATACACTTCAAGAGTGTAATTAAAGCAGGAGATACACATGCATTCGTCTGAGTGCTACAATCTCTCACAGAAGTGACACAATTAAAGTCGCCACCAAAAATAATTTTACGTGTATCATTTCTGAAAAAATACAATAACTCGTTAGAGAACAATTCCTCCCTCTCTTTCTTCCTGCGGGAGCCAGAGGGAGCATACACATTAAGCAGAGGAATGATGGTGTCAAAAAAAGAAATCCTTGCATATAAAACATTACCATTATCATCCATTTCAGTATTAAGAACCTTGATGTGGGCTCGCTTAGCAACCAATATCATTGTACCACCCTTCAACAAGTTCGTTGAATTTATTAATACTTCAAAGTAATCAAGCAACACATCAAGTTTCTTAACATCTTGTACATTGTGTTCTTGCACTAAAAGTACATCCAATTTATGATATTTAAACAATGATAACAGCTGCAACTGTTTATTTCTACAATTGAGCCCATTAACGTTCAAAGTAGCACAATTAAAATTAATAGGCTTCCCGAATGTTATTTGAGAGAAACCAAAAATTACTCTTTATCCATCGTAATCTCACTTGACACTAACTTAGTGTCTTCTTTCCCTTTCCGAAATCTAAGTTTAATATTTGCACTCGCGTCACGACTCTGTTCATGTTCCACAAGATCCCACCATGCCTTATCACTGTTCTCATTACCATGATCCCCACTCACTGTTTGTACTGTGCCCTCGCTACGTGTCGGTGACTCTTCCTGGCCTTGGTCACGGTGAACTTCAACGGTAACAACCTGCTCAATTTTTTCAGCGACTTTTAATTTAGCGGCTAAGTCCTTCATACGTACCAGATCAATACTCCGAGTTAATTTTCTCCTACGTTTCTTTACATGACTGGTTACAGAACCAGCCTTCACACTACCCTTACCCTTTCTATCAGACCATACTGAAGAGGGTGGAGTTGCCCTCTTCACAGGCATTTCTACATCACTATCCTCCATGGAGTCATCCTCCACATCCAGTTGACAACCAGTTACTTTCTCCATCGTCACCTCACCAAGGTCAGCGCCGCCGTCGTCATCGCAGCTCAGCGCAGCGTCAGCGCCAATGTCATGGGCGTCCACATGTATATTGTCCAGACTTACCTCACCCTCACCAGGTTGAACGATAGCAGATAAATCGTCCTGAGCAGTGTCGTCTGCACATTCCTTTTCTGCATTACCTTTATCATCCTGATCTAAGTTACCTTCACCGGCCTCATTCGCACTGGGATTCACTCCCACAGACGTTTCACTTACAGAGTTGTGGGTTACTTCATCTACCTCACCTGGCACTGCAGTATGTACAACAGTGGGTTCATTTCCTGAGACACTGTCCTCTATTAATGGCGGAAAGTCATGTTCACGAAAAATGTTGATCCGTTCTGATGCCTCCACCTGGCAGGCAGCAGCCATGTGACCAGTACGCCCACACTTAAAACAAGTTTGCAGTTGGCCATTGTATATAAATTTAATATAATGACCTTCTACTGACATTGATGAAGGAATATTGCGATGAAGTTCCATCTTTACTGTTCTTGTTCCATTAAAACGCCCTTTCCCTGGTCCATAAGTATACTTATTGAAGCGAACATTGTCCACTTTCCCATATTGTTGCAGTATGCGTATAATAGTTCCATTCAACATTTCAAATGGCGCATCCCTCACAGAAACGTATGTAAACGTTTTGCTCAAATTAATCACTTCTACTGATCCTTTCCCATTAGGTAAACTTATAATTTCATCATCATACTTCTTGAGAAACTCTGAAAACGCTACATTGTTTTCAAATTTCAACACCACTCTGTTCCCTGGCAGTGTTTGGTAACCAAATATTTCTTCCGTCTTGATCTGTAACACATCGAAGATCGTCGTGGATACAAGGTCGGGATCAACATGACAACTAAACTTGAGCCCTATGGACTCCTTCCGCTTGAGTGGAGGTGTGTAGGAGCCCATGATAGCACTTATACCACCCCCAGCGCGACGTTATCCAGCCATCCGTTAACACGCCGGCTCCCGGCGACGACAAACACGTCCACCACACCAGACGCTAGTAGCAGAGCGAACCAAAACACGTCTGCTCACCACCACGTCCACGACGAGACTCCAATTAGTAAAACACTGGCAAACAGTAGTAGGACTAGTATTTTTTTTTAGTAATGTCAACAGTAGCGTTAAAAAAAAAATCGGGGCACCCACCGCTCCTGTGTCAGGTAAGTCCACTACGGGCTCACCATAGCCCGTGCTACTTGCCCCGCTCCTGTGCCAGGTAAGTTACGGGCTCACCATAGCCCGTGCTACTTGGAACATGTTCCGAGTAGCTGAATCTATAACAACAACATTAAAACCTCACTAAACTGATGTACTAACGTGCCCGAACCTAACCTGAGGACCCAGAAAGGGAAAACAGAACATCACATTGATTTTGCGAGCTGATATGGTTAAGTGCATCAATGTTTAGGCTTAAGGCAATTTATACGTCAAATTGTGGTGCAGTGTTGGCGGGAGTGAGCTGAGAATACCCGGCAATACCGCCTATGAGGCTCGTCCGGCCCCTACTGGTATATTATTATTATATTGATGAGCTGTAATGCATGGGGAAAGGTTTTCCACAGACACACACTCTCTGTCGGAGCTGCGGCTTAGTGGACAGCGCTCGGGGGTCGTAGTTCTAATTGCCCGGGTTCGATTCCCGGCCGAAGGGGGAAACAAATGATCAGAGTTTCTTTCGTCCTGATGCGTCTATTCACTAGAAGTAAATAGATACCTGGTAGTTAGATTGCTGCCACGGGCTGTTTCCTGGTGATGTGTGTGTGTGTGTGTGTGTGTGCATGTGATAGAGAGAAATATATGTAGTAGACATAATAGAGGAAAAATAGACTGCTTAGAAAGGCTGGGTACAAGAGCTAATAGCTCGATTCTGCAGACATAAATAGTGAAGTACAACACACACACACACACACACACACACACACACACACACACACACACACACCACACACACACACACACACACACACACACACACACATACACCTTTGTTAAGACGTTGCCATAACGAGACCAATTTATCACATCATGTTTTCATTGTTCCTCTCCCTTCATGTCCACTCTCTTCAGTCTTTCCCATAGATCAGTGCCCTCAGCTCAAGGGACAAGCCTTATTGCAGATACTTGGACCTATTGTAGTTGAACTTTGTAATTTATTAAGTAGTGGTTCGATGCCTGGACTGCACCTTGAGGAATCTCAGTGTGTTGGTGGATGGCAAGTGAACGACCCTTTGTCCAGCTTGATGAAGGTTATCTGGACGCCCTCAGGTATGGTAAACGCCACTGAGCAACAGAGAAGCTTCGCTCGACAAAAACCACTCAAAGACAAGCCAGACTTTGACTCGAGGAAGGCTCACTGTAGCCTCGTATGCTCGATGCGTCACCCGTTCCGCAAGTCCACACTCCTTTTACAAGGAATATTTATCGCCAAAATCAGAACGGACGCCTATCCGCCTGCCGGCTGCCAGCACATTCATGGCAGGTTTCGTCTTGAGCTCTAGGGCCAAAAGTGGGTACACTTTGTAATGTTCGCCCAAACCACACATCTGAAAAAAAGGAAGTGACGACGTTTCGGTCCGTCCTGGACCATTGTCACGTTGTGTAATTGTGACGTATTGTTTACACCTGAATGATGACGTCAGGTGGTGCTCTGGCACTTCTAAACCTGGCCCTTGGGTCGCCATGGCAACGGGACAACACTCACCTTTACGTCATTCCAGTTGCATAATGTGACGTTCTAATTGGTCGGCTGTATTGCTTCCTTAAACCTTATTGGTTGCGTCATCCAATGCTGTTGACTTAACTGCAAGTATCAAACACATTCTGGTAAATGAAATCGTATTAACTACTTTCTCTTTAGGTAAAAGTACCAGTGAAGAGAATTGAGATGACTTGTGTCCCTTCCTCTCTTACTCTTCACTAAGTTGACAGTGTTCTCCACTAGTGCTTCCTACACCTCACAGTGTTGACAGTGTTCTCCACTAGTGCTTCCTACACCTCAAAGTGTTGACAGTGTTCTCCACTAGTGCTTCCTACACCTCATAGAGTTGACAGTGTTCTCCACTAGAGCTTCCTACACCTCACAGTGTTGACAGTGTTCTCCACTAGAGCTTCCTACACCTCACAGTGTTGACAGTGTTCTCCACTAGTGCTTCCTACACCTCACAGTGTTGACAGTGTTCTCCACTAGTGCTTCCTACACCTCACAGTGTTGACAGTGTTCTCCACTAGTGCTTCCTACACCTCATAGTGTTGACAGTGTTCTCCACTAGAGCTTCCTACACCTCACAGTGTTGACAGTGTTCTCCACTAGTGCTTCCTACACCTCAAAGTGTTGACAGTGTTCTCTAAATAAAAATTCTGGAAATCGCAGAAGGCCACACGAGACAGCTTCTATTTATATCCACTCAAACTCATTCATGTCTAACCTACGCTTGAAACCATCGAGTGATACTATGCCTATTGTGTTCTATAGATCACCCACCCTATTTGTAAACCATTATTTACCCAGGTTTTTCCTAAATCTTAACTTATCAAATTAATATCCACTGCTTCGTGTTCCATTTGGTATTGTTACCTTAATAATATCTCCTCTGTAATATTCTTTTATCTATTGTTTAGCCTCTACAGTCATATCGCTCTTTCTCTTCACCTTTCTAAGAAAGTACCTACGGGCTCACCATAGCCCGTGCTACTTAGAGCTGTTTGTTCCAAGTAGCGAATCTTTAACAACAACAACATTCGCCTTTCTAGAGAATATAAATTAAGTTTTCTCAATTTCTCTTCACCAGGAAGGCTTCTTGTTCTTGCCATTAACTTTGTCATCCTACGCTGGACGCATCCTATTGAATTTATGTTCATTCTATAGTACGCGACCAAAATTGAACTGCATAATCTAAAAGGGGCCTAACAAGAGCAAGATATAGCTGGAGAATAACAACAGGTGTTTTACAGCTAACGTTTCTAGAAATAAATTCCTGCATTCAATTTACCTTATTCCAGATATTGATTATGTATGCATTGATTATTTTGGCTTTAAATTTTTGCTAATCATGACTGCGAGATTGTTTTCACACTCACACTTAGCAATTTCAACACTGTCCAGTTGGCAATTCTATACCATTACCTAGCCTCAGAAGCCTACATTTTTCAACATTAAACTGAATCTGCCAAGCTTCCGTCCACTTTAAATGCCTATCAGGCCGACTTGAAATGATTTTGAGGCTTCTGGATTTATTTTCAGCACAATGTTTACATCGTCCTCAAATTTGCAAATAATTTGTGAATTTGCAAATAATTTATGGTTCAATTATGAATCTAAATCGTGCAGGTGTGTTTCCTGAACCCTACACCTGTACGCTCATATACCTGTTCACCCCTCCGCCTCTAACCCTACATCCAAACACCCGTACACCTTTACACCCCTACATCGCTGGGGGGTAGAAATAGCCTAAGCTACTCTATCCCTTTGAGATTATCTCAATAAACATACTTGAACTTGAATTGAACCTACATCGCTACACTTCTACACCCCCCTACATCCCTATCCCTCTACATCCCCTACACCTCTATACCCCTACACTCATACATCCCTTCACCTCACTGAGCTGACAGTGTTCTCTACTTGTGGTTCAGTCACTCCCGCTGTAAGCCAGGTGTGTCCTCTCCACCTGGACCACACCTGCAGGTGTGTCCTCTCCACCTGGACCACACCTGCAGGTGTCCGCTCTACCTAGACCACAGCTGCAGGTGTGTCTGCTCCACCTAGACCAGACTTACAGGTGTGTCCTCTCCACCTGGACCTCACCTGCAGGTGTGTGTTGACTGCGCCTGCAGTGTGACGTCATCCATCAGGTTATTGTCAAAATGGTCGATTAAAAGATTAACATGACAATGTTTCAGTTAATATGACAGCTGGACAATTCTCACAAATAACACAGCGAGAATTGTGTCCAACAGAGGACTAAACCCACGAAGGCAGCAGATCCTGACACCAATGTTTTGAAGAAAGTGTCAATAATGGTTGGAGGTGAACAATGGAGCTGACAAGATGCTGACATATCAGGCCTTCATCTCTCAAGGAGCTCAGACTCCCATCCGGGCTCCTCCAAGCTTCTGTATCCGGGTTAATGGAATCTATTGTCCCCGCCTCTCGCCATGTTTGTCTTTGGTGAAGGTTCGCCGCCGCGATCACGCCGCTCAGGCACATCAACCCGGATTATTTACCTTTTTTTACTTATAACACCTGCCCTAAGGACAATGTGTATTTGTTTTTAATAGTAACAAGTGCTGACTATGTACCATAAGAGCAGTGTGCTGGCGCACAGTAGAGCCTCAGGCATCACTGCTGGCTGTTATATGAGCGGGGCCAGAACCTTCCTTGCTCCGGTGTATATCAGTGAGGCGCTTCTTTGGTGTTTCATGCGTGCAAAATGCTTATATATTTATATGTATAAATATGTATTATGTGTGTGTGTGTCTCTATGGGAGTCTTGATATGCACAACACAGTACGGGCGGCCTGAGGTTATCAGTTCTTCTCGTTTCATGCGTATATAATGTTATGTGTTCCCACCTGGCCTTCCCGCCACATACGTTGCACCCTTCCTCGCCTGTGCCTCCCTTTCCTGCTCTCTCTTGCCCTGTCTCTCTTCTCTCCCCTCTCATCCTCCCTTCTCTCCCCGCTCCGCCTTCCTCTTCTCCCCTTTTCTCCCACCGCACTTTAATAATCTTCTAGCTCACTCCCCTCACTCTCCTCCCTCACCTCACTCTCGTGTTTTACTATCCTTCTTTTATACTTGATCCTTCCTTTTCCCTTTATTCCTTATTTATCTTAATTTCAGCCTCCTTCTCTAACAGCCCCATCTTCCTCCTCCCTAACATTGCGAGGAGTGTGACTGGCTCAGGGTAATAGGCAGACCGTGAGGGGAGGTCGCTGGCCCCATACTGTTCCTCACTAGTGTCCGCGGCCTCACGACGGGCGGGGAGTCCCTTGTGTTGATACTTGCGGCCCCGGCCAAGTTAATGAGAAGAGTCCAGATGGATGAAGATTATAAAATACTACAGGATGACCTAGACAAGCTGAAACTTCCCTTCCACCACCAGCTTCCCCTCCAGCAGAAGGGGAGGGAGGGAGGGAACACCTTTGAGGGCTTACCTGAGCTTAGACTGTTGTGGTGGGTAGAGGACCACGACCCCTCCCTTATCACCACCCTAGGTGTTCATCCTCCCCCCCCCTCCGACCCCTCGGTGTGTAGATGTTACATCCTTCACCTACACACCATGTCTCCATAACCCCTGCTCCCCTTCCACTATGATGGGTGCACACCCTGCCACCACAACCACCCACTCTTGCCCTCTTCCTCCACCACGACACCTCTGTGAGGGAGGAAACACCTCCAACACGCTGCCACTTCAACCCCCCGATCATTGCTCTCCCCCCTCCCTCCCTCCCTCTACTACTAGACACATCTGACTGAGTGGTGAGGGAAGGGATGCATGGTGAGGTGTGTAGTGTGAAGTAGAGGGGAGGGAGAGAGCCGTAGACACCAGCCGGTGGCGGGTCTTAGTGAGGGGATTACACCAGTCTCGTGTAGAGACTTTCATGGGTCAATTTTTGAGTGTGAGAGCTCAGCCGCACCTCTCACCTCACTGCTCACACTTTATAACAACTTCCATATATATATATATATATATATATATATATATATATATATATATATATATATTATATATATATATATATATATATATATATATATATATATATATATATATATCACTGAAAACTCACACCCAGAAGTGACTCGAACCCATACTGCCAGGAGCAACGCAACTGGTATGTACAGGACGCCTTAATCAGACAAGATTAAGATTACATACCAGTTGCGTTGCTCCTGGCAGTATGGGTTCGAGTCACTTCTGGGGTGTGAGTTTTCAGTTGTATCTAGTCCTGGGGACCATTCAGGCTTGTTTGCATATATATATATATATATATATATATATATATATATATATATATATATATATATATATATATATATATATATATATATATATATATATATATATATATATATATATATATATATATATATATATATATATATGCGGAAAAAACACAAAGAATTGGAGAAAGGGGGGGAACGTTTCGGCTTCTCAAGGCCTTTGTCAACACCAGACTCATGACTTAGACTTAGTCATGACATCATCTTAGTCTTAGATATCAGACTTAGTCTGGTGTTGACAAAGGCCTTGAGAAGCCGAAACGTTCCCCCCCCCTTTCTCCAATTCTTTGTGGTTTTTCCGCATACAAATGATCAGTGTTTAGTGATCGTCAATTGCATATATATATATATATATATATATATATATATATATATATATATATATATATATATATATATATATATATATATATATATAGGGGAGGGAGTACCACCTCTGGCTGGATGTGTATACCTTACACATGTGGCTCCGGTGTGTCTAGTTTGAGGGGTGCTCTCATCTCTGTAAACTCTGTCGAGGATCATTTGTATGGTAGTTCTTTACTATATAATTTCCATGCAATTAAATAACACCGTTTTAATGGCATAGCATATACAGACTTAATATAACAAGCTCCATGCTCCTGTTTGGTGTGAAGCACCAGTGAATTATAGCATTCCTTGACACCATTCCACCGCTGTGCACCCAGCAGTAAGTAGGGACCTGGATGTGTGCGTCCTGGGACTCGTGTATGAGACAAACACGCCGCGCTGTAACCTATGTGGATTCAAAACTTGGCCGGAGCCTCATGTCCCGACATAATCCTGGGAGCCTGTATCTGGCACAAGTCAGCCGGCAGCGCTGCCAGGGTACCGCCAGTGAGGCGAGGCTTGAGGGTGTGCTCTTCATGGCGACAGTATCAGTAATCTCACGCTGTATCTTGCTGGTTGCTGTCAGAGGAATTTGTTTTTCACCTGATTGTTTCAGAGCACAGCCTTCGTGTAGGACGAACAACATAAGCAAAAGAGTTAACAGGAGGAGAAAGGAAAAAAACAAGAACAAAAACGAAAAATTTAAACGAAAATATTCACGCAAATTTCCGCTAATAAAATTAATCTACCCGTTGACGTCAGCTTATTATAAATATATATATATAAATATATATATATATATATATATATATATATATATATATATATATATATATATAATTATATATATAATATATATATATTTATATATATATATATATATATATATATATATATATATATATATATATATATGCAGATGAGTGCTATTAATAGCATATCACGACGTTTTCTGGCCTTGACAGAAACGGGTTTTTTCATGACGTTTTCTGGTCGCCCATATAACATGTTGCTGCCGCCCACACGACATGTTGCTGCCGCCCACATGACGTGTTTGGGTTAAAATGGCCTACAAATTGAATCTTAACAAACGCAAATTGGCTCATATGCAATTATCTGGATTCAAGTGGTTTTCAGATGACTTCAGTTGGGTCCCAGTTGGTTTTAAATGGTATGAATGGATGAATCCAAATGTATCCCAGTTGGACCGAAGTGAGCACGCTGGAGCGCTGTGCTCAGGGAGGGAGGACGTGTACCAACTCTCACTCATATAACCAGCGTCTTACCGAGGCCGGAGACATGCTTCAGTTTAATTGCATTTCCGTCCAGGAGATAAAATAACATTACAAAATGATATAATGTATAATTTAGAGGTAATAAGAGGTGGCCGAGACCGGCAACTGTCGCGCGGGACACATCCAGCTTCACACACACGTAATTACTATAGATTCTTGGCTAAGATACCTCGAGTGCTTAACAACGACTGACTGGCGGCCTGTCACTGAGTTGGTGAGATGAATGCTGTAGTTGACGGAACAACAAGTGGCTTGTGCATGATGCCCCCATCCTCTCACTTGCCTTCAGTACTGTCCCGGTGACAGGTGTGCCCACGGTTGCACCTGTAATGGTTGAGAAAGCTTTAAAGAAACTAAAAAGCTTGAGTTATGACAACATCAATCCTGACAACAATGGATGGAACGCCTAGCCTCCGGGGCACATAAACAGGAAAAAGTTTTGTCTAAAACTTTTTTAGTTTTAGTTCTGTCTACTCAGCAAAAACTGGTAGACACTTACGCAAGACTAAATATTTTCAGGAAGCTAGCAAAGGAGACCTTAATTAAATTGTAAACGCCGAAGGAAAGTCAGTGTGGAAAATGGAGTCCCGCCATGGATAGCCTACATTAAGCAGAAAGCCTAAGCAGGAAAGGTCCAGAGGAAGACAAAAATCTAAAACGAGAAGAGCCTGAGAGAGGGTAAGCTCCTCACACTGGAAGAGAGACGGAATAGAGAAACGTTAACGACATGCAAGATACTGGATGGGACAGATAAGGTCAAATATAGAAAGATTAATACGGAAGGAAACATGAGGCGCAGATGAATGACTGATGTTAGAGATAACCGTATTAGTCGAACAGTGAGGACATTGAGAGATTAATGCTAACACTGCTCTAAACAACCGACAGCTGGAAGGCAAGGTCTAGGAGCTAACGCCCGACCTTGTCAGGCCACACAAGTGAGAATTATCAAGAAGGATTAAACCTAATGTTATGACACAATGTTAACAGCAAATGTAATAAAATGCAAACTTTTTTGAGCGTCACTTCGCTTAATAACCGACTTGTGAACGCTAGCTTCCGAGCACTCCAGGGCTCGGGAGCTAGCACTCAACCCATCTAAGCCTATTTATGTGATGACAGACACATAAACACGTCATCCAATTAACTAACTATCCCATTACTACTTACCTGAGATAATAACACATGACTGCTAATATTATATACTAATTTAGGCACTAATAAATTATTTAATTAATGTTTCCAGCACACAAACCATTTTTCAGCTGAATATTAGTCCAGTGATGGGAGGTTTACACCAGGGTATCGTAGCCAGAGAACACAGCCAGGTATCGTAGCTCGAGAACACAGCCAGGTATCGTAGCCAGAGAACACAGCCAGGTATCGTAGCCAGAGATCACAGCCCGGTATCGTAGCCAGAGAACAGACAGCCAGGTATCGTAGCCAGAGAACACAGCCAGGTATCGTAGCCAGAGAACACAGCCAGGTATCGTAGCCAGAGAACAGACAGCCAGGTATCGTAGCCAGAGAACACAGCCAAGTATCGTAGCTCGAGAACACAGCCAGGTATCGTAGCTCGAGAACACAGCCAAGTATCGTAGCCAGAGAACACAGTCAGGTATCGTAGCCAGAGAACACAACCAGGTATCGTGACGAGAGAACACAGCCAGGTATCGTAGCCAGAGATCACAGCCCGGTATCGTAGCCAGAGAACACAGTCAGGTATCGTAGCCAGAAAACACAGCCATGTATCGTAGCCAGAGAACACAACCAGGTATCGTGACGAGAGAACACAGCCAGGTATCGTAGCCAGAGATCACAGCCCGGTATCGTAGCCAGAGAACACAGCCAGGTATCGTGACCAGAAAACACTACTAATGGCTGACTATACTAGTGGCTCAGAATACTTGTGATTTACACTAATGGTTGACAATGTGCTCACAAGACTAGTGACTCATAACAGGTGCTCACACTCACCTTGATCATACTAGTCACATCAAAGGGCAGCAGACTCGGGAGCTCTGCGCTGATCCCTCGGACACCCCCACACCCCGGCCCCGCCTCCGTCTGCGTACCACACCGCCACTCTGGCCACCACACCGCCACTCTGGCTACCACACCACCACTCTGGCCACCACACCACCACTCTGGCTACCACACCGCCACTCTGGCCACCACACCACCACTCTGGCCACCACACCGCCACTCTGGCTACCACACCACCACTCTGGCCACCACACCGCCACTCTGGCTACCACACCACCACTCTGGCCACCACACCGCCACTCTGGCTACCACACCGCCACCACACAAGAGCGGGTGATTAATCACTCGGAACAAAAGTCGTGGACAGAATATTTACGGAACATTAGTTTGATTTACAACTAAATTTGGTAAGATTATCAAATATAATTATTTATAACAAAATTTAAATAAAAATATAAAAAAAATACGTGTAACTTGACAAGCATTATAACTTTATTTTCTTATTATAAACAAGAAAATTGCTTTACAAGATTAACCGTGAGAGATTCAGGAGTTTTGCGTCACGGGAACTATAGGAAAATTATTGGATCGTGGACTAGGCTATTCTTTCCACGGGTTTGTGGTGATGGAACGATTAGTGCCTGCTTCCTCAACTCTTGCATATATAAAATAACCGAAAATACCCAGGTTCAGTGTACCATAGTGCAACTATGCTCTTTCGACTTTTAATTACTGTCAAATGAACAAATCCACAAGGGCCGTGACGAGGGTTCGAACGGTTCGAACCTTCGTCCGAGAGGATCGCAGACGTTGCCTTAATTGACTGAGCTACGACATGGTTAAAAGAATTACTATCTTTTGTGTAGGAGCACAGCTGTCCCTTCAATAAGGTACTACTTGTACACAAACACTGACCGCGAGCTAGTGGGTCAATGTTTTCAAGGAAACCTCAGTTGGAGGTAGGGAGAGGATGTGATGGCCCGTTAACAGTCGACTGGTTAAAACAATTGTTTGGCTGGTGTGGGCAACTCGTTCTCAGGCTATGTTCAGTCTCTCCAACGAACCACCCTATAGACGCTTTCGTCAATTTTAACATGTTGTTTATTCAAAATAGGAATTATCTCAAATCTTATTTAATATTATAAATATTAGCAGATAGTGCATTTTTAGCCGTAGGTTATGGTAGGTGTTTAGGTTCTGTTGTCAGTTATTAAATTTTAGTACGTGGGTGAAGCAGTTACAGATTCGAATTCGTCAGCGAAGCACTGTTCGAGAAACATTTTATCTTCATTTGTGAGTCGTGTGTAAAGTGTTTTTCATCCATAAACAGGGAGTTTGGAATGAACATTTAGTTTTCATTGATGAGGACGGGCTCTGATGAGGACGGACTGCGATGAGAATGGACTGGTGTGCGATTACCTGTGCTGTTCATTTGGGTTCGAACCGTTGACTGCGTTTTTTGGATTACCAGACGTGAATCTTTCCAAAGGTTACGTTTGGCAGGGCGCGTCAACGGTGCGGAGAGCGCCCTTGGTGAAGCTTGGAGCAGGTTGTTTAGGCAACTTGGGAAACGACGCTCTCAGGTAGGTATAGGGTTCTTGTTGTTGTTGTATTTCGTGTCAGCTACTGTCGGAGTGTATCCGTTTTCTCCCATACCTCAAGACCTAGGACGAGACTCAATTTACGCCGGATAGGTAGTTGTGTTCAGTGGTATTGTCACGCTGTGTCCAGTGGTGTAGATGTCACTGCCTAGCGTGGTAACCGACAGTTTGTGTGCTTTCCTGTTTGTGATGATTCACACGGTAACAAGAATGTTAACACCTGAGGGTGCTAACAACAATAATGTATATTTACGTTTTATAATAAAACTGTTAAAATCGGCTTTGTGTTCAAAATCTCCTTCGCCTGGTTTCTCGCCACGTAGGCTTAGACTCTAAGTCCAAGCTTAGAGGCTTGTGAGTGCTGTTTGAACTGGGAATTACGATTCGAAAAAACGCAAACATTGCCCATCAACGCAATGTCCCTTTACACACACACACACGCTCACACATAGAAGCATAGTGCCTGTGCTACAGGCATCCAGAATTTCAATCACAACTGTTTTCAGTGTGGACGCTCAGCCAGTCAAAACACCGCCCAAGAGCTCTGAGAGGTCGCAAGTAAATACACTCTAAGATGAGAATTCAACACCTGTATTGACGATGATGATGTCGTGGCAAACACCAGAGGGCTACATGGCAACAGTAGAATACCGGGCGTCATGTTGGTGGACAACTGCCTTCAACAAATGCCGGCGGTGTCATTAGGCTTTCAGGTGACACGCTTGTTGGGTCAGCCTGTCCAGCCACGGCCAGGATTCATCAAGCATTTACGCAACCACTTACGAAACCGGTACATCTTTCCTTAATCATGACGGTTTTGTTTATATTTAACAGCTTACGAGCTTGGAAACATCACAGCTGATGTTTATTTCAATGGTTATTATTGATATATAAACAACCTCGTAGTGCATCGAAGCGCATAAACTGTTTAATAAATAAATGTAAGCAAAGTCGCTATTGATTGTTCAAAGATACAAGAATCATAAATCTTCATCCTCGGCCTATATAAAACAGACACAAGAACCGAGTAGTGTGCCAGGCATAGGCTTAGGCTCCGCGCAGGAATATCCTTAGACCAAAAAAAAAGATACAGGGCTTTCTTAAAGAAATACGCAAGTGCACGATGGAATCCTTGTGTTGGTTGCCAACACAAGGATTCGTTGTGGCCACCTCCGGCCATTGTCAGGGGCTCTGGCAAGGGCTCTAGAGCCCCTGGGTGAGCGTCTACACGCGGCCACCTGGCCCGGCCCCCAAGTTCAAGTTCAAGTATGTTTATTGAGACAAGAAAAAAATACATCTCAAAGAGATAGAGTAGCTTAGGCTATTTCTACCCACCCCCCTCCCGGCCCGGCCCCCCCCCCCCACTCAATACGTCGCATTTTTTTATCCGCTTCCACCAATCGGATCAAAATAAGACGTATTAGTAAAAAATTATCCACCGTATAATTGACGCTTTCCATCAGCCTGGATAGGTTAGGTGGGTTGCATGCGTTCGTACGTTTCTGGTTAGGCAAATGACGTTTTTTGTCGTACGTTTTTTTTCTGGTGGTATATCGAGAGAACAGGTTAGCTGGCCTCCATATATCGTTATCTTGCGCTCCATGTATTGTTATCTTATCCTGTATATATCGTTATCTTACCTCCACATATATCGTTATCTTGCCCTCCATATATGCCAAATAAAAATATATATTTTCAAACAACACCACTACCTCACCAATCATCACGTGAAGCTCATCACCTCGCCAATCATCACGTAATGCTCATCACACATATTACGTGAAGCTCATCATACAAATCAGTAATCATGTGAAAATCATCACCTCTCCAATCCTCACAAGGAGACTCGTGAGACTCCGTCACTCATCACGCCAGCACTCACCGGCGTGAGTGGCGTCACTCATCACGCCAGCACTCATCACGTCACTCATCACGCCAGCACTCATCACTCCAATACGATATGTATGTCGCAATTTAAAGTCAACATTTATATATCCAGTAGTTAAATGACCATAAATGTCTGGATCTCTGTATTTCCAGGCATTAATCACCGTACGTTTGACGAAAAATTATCGGTGTTCAGTTTGACGATTTTGGAAGCTGTAAACATGGTAGTAATTTTTATGTAGTGTCGAAATTAGTATGTACTCCAGAAGGTGTTGAGAATGCGTCCAAAAGTCTCCCCAAAAAGGAAATAAATGGCTTCAAGAATCACCCGCAGAAAAAATTCCTCCCCCTACAAGCAATACCAAGTAACATATACGACAAACTACTCCAAGAAATTCCCGAATACAAGGAAATTAATTATTCGCCGATTAAACACTTGCGGGAAAACGAAAATCGAGAGAGAGAAACGCACGCCACGAACGCATAGTGCGCTAAAAAAACGTCGATAATGTGCAACATTTTGGAGGGGAGGCGCGGTGGCGAGCGCCGGCAACCGGGCGGGCGAGTGGCTATCGGTGATGCCAGTTGCTGTAGATTTATCACTAGTGTTGTGTCGGTGGTGCTGGCGAGCGGACGTGCGCTCTCTCACTCCGTGTCGTACACTGTGTGCTTTACTCTTATACAACTACAGTGATTTGTGATCGTCCAGACCTTGCCGGACACTGACCAAGGCTTATATTACCAGTGTGAGGGTTTTACTTTAGCGTTCCTAAGATGTGGACCGCAGGAAATGTATGGTAGCTGCTTCGGTTGCATTTCAGAAAGCTAATTGGATTTGCGAAGCAGAGGTCAAACGGAGCCTTTGTGGAGTTCTGCTGCCACTGCCCAGACTTTCCTCCGTGTTCAAGGTAAGATGGCCGTGTGAACACGGGCACCTCTACCCAGATTATACAGTTGTATAATTGACTGTGTGACAGTCTGTTCTCGCCTGGATATTCTTCCCCCCAAAATATTTCCCTCTCGTTGTTTAAGACTCATCTACTCGGAACAGTCCAAGTAGCACGGGCTATGGCGAGCCCTTAGTGGACTTTTCCCTCTCGCAAATGTAACAAATGGTCTTATTCACCTCTTGGATGGAAGTGTGGGTCGAGGCTGAGTTCAGGTCATGGTGGGGGAGCCTCCTGGGATGTCATCTGGTGGGGAGTCGTAGTGTGGCTGGGTGACAGCAAGCTCCGGTGTACCTTACCATGTAATGTTTGGCACAATTTCACCTACGTCATTTAATGTTGCAACTCTCGATCACGGTGAGGTGACACTTGGTGATGGGTGGCGCCAGGAATGGAAGCTGCCGACGAGACGGTTCACAGTAGTGACGCTTGAGTGTAGGACGCGAGTCTTCTCTCAGCACGCTATTATTTCTTTCATTTGCCGACTTGAAGCTCGGTAATTACAATAATACATTTCAGGCTTACAAATGGTGTTTGTAAACATTGATTTGGCAATAGGCTAGAGTTTTGACTCGCACAAACTACCCAAATAACATCATTGAAAGAAATATCACGAAAACTTGTTCAAATAGAATAGTCACATGAGTGAAAACAATTTGCTGTCACTGGACTCTATCTCGCATGGGTTGGTAAGTCTATTTCGGTTTTCCATTATTATGCTTTTAGGTCGAGGTGGACATATCCAGGGAAATACTCACAAGTGTGTTGTGGACGTGAAGCCTCAATGTACTTAGTATCAACACATCCCGGACTATATTGTATGGGTCAAAGTGTTCTAGAGGCGTTACTTTGGGTCTGATGTTGCTGATCGTAATGCGTGTGATAGTTACAGGGACACGTAGCCTGCTCTGCAACTAGACGAAAGTGTTCTTGTTATATTTTGAAGTACATTAGGCATATGCATTACTCACTCATCCCATGGGCAGCGATGGAAGGGTGTTAGACGCACATTTGGGCTCGAAACTGTTTGATCTCAATGTTTGAACATTTTAAACTTCGTAACTGTTGACCACAATGCTAACGGAGATGATTTTTATTTTAATTATAGTGTATTCTTATGCTCAGTGTTTGTGGTGTGAAAGTACGCAATCTAGGTGCAGTACTCTAAACCCAGGCTGTTATAATCCTTGTTTTAGTAGTGCCATCCACATGTGTCCTGGAAAACGCGAGTTCGGCATACACCGCCAATTGTAACTTTGCCTTAATGTATCTGATTTAATGTACTGTTCCTAAGCCAAATACAAATTCTATATCTAAAACTTATACGCCCTAGAATGATGTAAATGCTTAGTCAACGGAGAAACGAATAACGCCATAAATTTTAAATTTCGTTGAGTTTACTGGAGTCTGAAGATGTCCAGCTCGATGTTAAATTATGTATTGTGAACGTTGTATGATTTCAACCCTCTTAGACATTTGTACTTTTGAATGTTGTGGTAATATTATTTTTATCACTTGTGTTAAGTTATATTAAAAACGCCTATGACAATACGAAATTAACAAAATATTGTTTTCTAGTACACCTAAAATCTGTTGTGTTGGCGACAGTGCGAGTGTGTTGGGGGGGGGGGTTTATATGTACCTCCCATGTGTTTGTGTTGACAATACTCGTGTTAGTGGTGACAGTGTTTGCGTAGTGTTGGCAGTGTTTGTATATCTGTTATGTTCAGATGTGTTCTGAACATAACATACTCACACACGCGGCGCAGTGCGTGTGTGTGTGTATATCGGCCTTCATAGTGGTGGCAATGCTTGCATACCTCACAGGTATTGGTGGGTAACTTGGGTGTTAGTGGTGGCAGTGCTTGTGCTTGTGTGTGTATGTTGGCCCACATGGTTAGTGGTGGCACTACGTGTGTACCTCGGTTGTCACTGGGTGCCTCAGTTGTTAGTGGTGGCAGTGCGTGTGTACTCACCAAGTTGTGTTTTCACCAAGTTGTGTTTGCGGGGGTTGAGCTTCGGCTCTTTGGTCCCGCCTCTCAACTGGTGTACATATTCTTGTGTGTTTGGGTGTGTTTGTGAACCCCCATTATGTTAGTGGTGGCAGTGCGTGTGCGTTTGGGTGTTTGTGAACCCCCATTATGTTGGTGGTGGCAGTGCGTGTGTGTGTTTGGGTGTGTTTGCGAGCCACCGTTGCTGCCACCAATCATTGTTCACATCATCGACAAGTACGGGTACAAAAATCGTTACGGTGAGTGACACGCATATATGCTTGCAGCCCCGCACGGCATTCCCTCATTAATGCACCGATACATGTAAATATTGAACGAGGGAATCCGTTCAAAGAATAATGCCTGTAAATTGTGGTATAAAATAGTAGTAATACGAGGAAATAGTAGAGAAGTTAGCATAGCTATGAAAAATTCCACACACTCACACTCTCTCTCTCTCTCTCTCTCTCTCTCTCTCACACACAAGGGAGCCGGTGGCCGAGCGGACAGCATGCTGTACACGTGATTCTGTGGTCCCGGGTTCGATCCCGGGCGCCGGCGAGAAACGATGGGCAGAGTTTCTTTCACCCTATGCCCCTGTTACCTAGCAGTAAATAGGTACCTGGGAGTTAGTCAGCTGTCACGGGCTGCTTCCGGGATGTGTGTGTGTGTGTGGTATGGAAAAAATTAGTAGTAGTAGAAACAGTTGATTGACAGTTGAGAGGCGGGCCGAAAGAGCAGAACTCAACCCTCGCAAGCACAACTAGGGGAATACAATTAGGTGAACACACACACATACTCACACACACATGGGGGGGGGGCCTCGCGGCTGAGTGGACAGCGCTCGCAGGTCCCATCCTAATAGCCCGGGTTCGACTCCCGGCGGAGGCGTAAAGAAATGGACAGCGTTTCTTTTACCCTGGTGCACCTTTTCACCTAGCAGTAAATAGGTACCTGGGAGTGAGACAGTTGCTACAGTCTTCTTCCGGGGATGTGTGTGTGTGTGTGTGTGTGTGTGTGTGTGTGTGTTAGAGAGAAATATATGTAGTAGATATAATAGAAGAAAATTGTTGTTGTTGTTAAAGATTCGCTACCTGGAACAAGAAGTTCCAAATAGCACGGGCTATGGTGAGCCCGTAGTGGATGATTTAGAAGAAAATTAGATTTGGTTAGAAAGGCTAAATAATTTAGAGCTAAATAGCTCGATTCTGCAGACATAAATAGTAAATAAGTACACACACACACTCTCTCACAAACACTTTTATAGGGCGTTGGTGGCTGAATGGACAGCACGCTGAATACGTAATCCTGTGGGCCGGGGTTCGATTTCCGGCGCCGGCGGAAACAGATGGGTAGAGTTTCTTTCACCCTGATGCTCCTGTTACCTAGCAGTAAATAGGTACCTGGCAGTTAGGCAGCTGTTACGGGCTGCTTCCTGTGTGTGTGTGTGTATGTGGGGAAAAAATTGTTGTTAGTAACAGTTGATTGATTGACAGTTGAGAGGCGGGCCGAAAGAGCACAACTTGGTGAATACACACACATACATACACAAAGGAATTAACAGGGTAGATAAAGACAAACAATTTAACACGGGTGGAACACGAGCAAGGGGACACAGGTGGAAACTTACTACCCAAATGAGCCACAGAGACATAAGAATTTTTTTTCAGTGTTAGAACAGTTAACAAATTTAATGCACTAGGTGGAGGCAGACTCCATATACAGTTCAAATGTAGATATGATAAGAGCCCAATAGGCTCAGGAACCACCTGCACAATTGTTGTTCGATGGTTGAGAGGCGAGACCAAATAGCCGAAGCACAACCCACGCCATAACAGCTAGGTGAGTACATGTGTTTAACAGAGTTATATGGCATTATATACAAATTTGAAGGTATATACTCATCCTATTGATGGATGAATTGAAATTCATCCATCTTCAGATTCATATAAATATATATGAATCAGCACTTAGCCTTAACAAATTATAGTTTGATGTAAGATTACTAAAAGCCCAAGATTATTATAACTTTAAATTATATAGATATAAATAAGATCCCCCCCCCTCCCCAACCTCTCTTGCACCTCATCTTAGTACCTGTGTCTTGAATATGTAATAGCCTTGTTACCTCTGGTTTGGCGGGGGTTCTGAAGATGTGCTAAAATACGCTAAACCACTCCTTCTCTTGTCTCTATGTGTCCTCCTTCGAGGACAAGTAGATCAAGTACTACACAAGTCCACCTCGATATTAACTACGACTTTAGAATGGAAAGCTGAACCGTCTATCTTTTGTGGTATCGTGGCTGGTGTGTAATAGAGTACATGAGGAACGTCTCGAAGCCAATGCGATACATAGTTTTAAACGGAAATATGAATATAGAAACACGGGAAATGAGTTCCTGCACTGAACTAATGATAGTCGAAAGGCGGGGCTTAAGAGTAGATGCTCGACCCTGCAAGCACATCTAGGTGAGTACATCACACACAAAAGCAGAAACAAATGGATAAAGTTTCCTTCACTTGATGACGCTGTTCACCTAGCAGTAAATAGGTACCTGGGAGTTAGCTCTTGCAGACTACATCTTCGGGAATGTGTGAGTGTGTGAGAGAGAGCGAGAGTTCGAATCCTTCTCGGGACTGATTTTCTCATTGATACGTCACGTTAATGGGATGTCATTGTGCATATAGAGGCAAATGTATGTAGTAGACATGATATAGATAATAGTAGGCCAGGAATCAGTATGTTAAACATCCGACAGTTAGAAAGGCGGGGTCCAAGAGCTAACAGCTTGATCCTGCAGGCACACATAGTAAATACAAATTGTAAAGACACACACATTATATATAAATATATTATATAATATATAGCACTATATAATATACACAAAACGAGAATAATGTACACTGAAAGAATAGGGGTGGTAGGAGAAGAAAATATCAAAGTGTTCAGTGAGGATCAACACGGTCTTCTGAGTACTCTTTATTTTCTTCTCCGAGGCTATGGGTCCCTACAACTGCACCAGAGGTGGTACCCCTTTTAGCTAAAAAAAAAATATACAGTATATAGAGTACCATCTCTGGTGCAATTGTAGGGTATATATATATATATATATATATATATATATATATATATATATATATATATATATATATATATATATATATAATATATCAGTATATAATTTATTTTGCTCTGGAGAATAAAGCCAAAATGGAATTACAAATTTGCATTTTTAGATTTCTATGCTTGTGGAGTTAAAATAAATCTTGTGTTGTCATAAAATAAATTAGATTTTTTCAGCAGAACACCAGAAGCGAATGTTTTTTTTATTTTAAGCAATTTAGCGGAGATAACATTTTTTAGTCGAACTTTAAATTGCATTTATTCCCACCTTCTATCTTTGTTGCTAGTTATATTATGTCTTTTTGTTGCTGTTTATGTCTGAAGTTATGTTTGTTTATTGTGTCATGCCTATATATACAGAACAGTATTTGTGCACGGATTCTCCATGGCACAAATATATGTCGGTATAAATGTGGATATAAGTACAGATTCATACTATATATCGAGAGGTGGATAAATTATACTACATTACTCCCAATTACTGATAAAGTGAATGATAAGTATGACTGCTATCACGATACAAGTTGCGTCTAGGGACTCTGTATACTAAAGCAAATCAGGAATATACAGTTTGTAGAAATATGACCTAGGCTGTACCAGGATTTGTAATGTATGAGGAACTAGAACGAAACGGATTTCAAAACACAGGATTACAATACACAGAGAAATCACATTACCGTAAACAATGAATAAAACCCACAAGGCTGCAGAGGAAGCCTCGGGACATTTGTGAGTGCAGTAGTACTCCAGGTTGCAATTCTTTTCACCATGTTGTGGCGCAGTTGACTAGAGCGTGCCTGAGAACAATCAGCGCATAGGTTCGATCCCTCATCACGGCTCCTGTGGATCTGTTTACAGGGTTACAAAATAATTCAAATGGGAACAGACCTTCAGATCCGAAGTATGCTGCTGTATTTGAGAAATCTTAGGCCAGTGGTGGAACAAGCAATGGTGACTGGAATAGAAGCAGGTCACTTTTTCCAATTTAATTTTTATTGTATACTCCTCAAGGTATGACCTGTGAATTATATCTTAATAAGTTGTTCCAAATATTTTCCACTCGATTATAAAAATAAAAGATTTTGCATCGTTGGAGTGAATTGGTTCGCTTATTTTAACGTGATAGGTGTGCGTTATTTTTACTGCAGTTTTATATTATTTTCTCAGTCAAGAGTGTCATGCCCTTTAATTGTCTTAAATACTTGTATTAAATCGCCAGTTAGTCTTCTATCAATTCTAAATCTAAATCAGTTCAGTTCTTTTCAACGGGTTTCGTGAGATTATTTCTAATTCTTGGTAACATCTTTGTTGTTCTGCGCTGAGCACTTCACACATCTGTATAGTGACCAGAAGTGTGTTTCAGTATTCCGTGTTCAGTATTCCAGAAAAGGATGTTCTAATAAATTGTAGCCTTTTAGGAGAGGCTAACTTTCTTTGATCGAAACTCGAAATATTTCTCAATGATGCCTCGCTTAATATTCTAGTGGAAATATTAGCAGCCTGAGTACATTATCGCTTGATTTCGAGAGTTGTACTTCCACTGCCTTCCCTGGTGACCGCTGGGTCTGTGAGGCTGTTTGCTTTTGTAGCCCGAAGGCCTACATTGTAATGACAGCCTGGATTCAGATTCGGCAAGTATTTATGCAAGCACTTACGAATCCTGTACGGCTTTTAACAATCGTGTTGTCTTTGTTACAGTTACTAAACAGTTTTCGCGCTTCCAAACTTTACAATCCAAGGTTATTTTTCGTATAAACAATCAAGTAGTGCTTCCGAACGCTCGTAAACTGTTTACGAAATGTAAAGAAAGCCACCGTGATTGAGGAAAGATGTATTGCTATTGTAAATGGTTGTGTAAATTCGTGATAAATCATGACCCAGTTCCTTGAGATCACTGGTCTCTGTCACTCCTAGGCTTTCTTTCTTTACCCACATTATATCTTATGTTCATCCAGTTGCTTGCATTTAACACTTTTTATTTCAAATAGGCCTATGCAAATCTGAACATATAAGTATTGACACTCGCCTACCATCTCTCTGACCAATTACCTAGGCTGTGTAATTCGACTTGCAATTTTTCTCTAACCTAAAGCTGTTGCAACTTTGCTTTTAATTTAGCTTAGTGTCTGTCACCGTATTTTTTTATTAGGCCTACTGCCTTGATTCTGCCATTTATATTCCAAATATCATAGGTGATTTGTTTAATGAATAATTTCATTTAGAAACTAAACTAGGATTTTTAATTAGAAATAATCGTGAAAGTTGTACTAAGGCTATACGGTTTCCAGTGCTTTTCCACGAGTATCAGATAGCTACTGAATTCAAGGAGAGTGGTGGACAGTAACCTAGGCTAAGGCTGTTATGCCTGTGTGATAACTGAATGTTTCCACTCTTGTGAAACTGATCCTGTCTCACGGCATTGCTTTAATACCGGTAATTCAGTTAAAAGTTAAATAATAATTTTTTTTAGCTCTTTTAATATTTTTGGATATAATTTATCAGAGGAAGTAATTTTTATCTTTATCTTATTTAGCCCAGTAAGTATTTTCCACAAGCGGCACTAAATCCAAGGAAAGTTTGTTCAATGTTTATTAATGGTGTTTGTAAACGAATATTATTTATATTTTGCATGATAAACACGGAGGCAGAAAAAAAACTTAAACCCACATGACATCTCCACTTCATCAATGATCATAACCTAAAAATATCTGTCATCCATTCATTAGCCTATATAATCCACAATACATTAATTATACATGACGTGTAAGCAAGCACTAAGTTAGCACACTCAGTCATTCACAGCAGCAACCCACCACTTCATAAGATCATATGTATAATGATCCTCGTTATTGTCGTATACATTAGGCTACATACATTCATTCTCTTCTCACAAAACGCGTTCAAGCAGCCTTGTAAGTTGCTCACACTCCCCCCCACCTTCCTCACTCAGCTCCGGCCATCTTCACAGTGAACCTCTCCTCCAAACTTTAAAGCAACTCAAATACACAATCTTCATATGCCTACCATAAAAAAAAGACTAACTCAAAATCACATTTTCGCTGGCGAAGGAGTTGAAGCCAGGTTTAACTCCGCCATGATTCGACAATTCACGGGCGCACGGGATGCCATGGATACCAACTCTTTTGTCAACTACCCATTACGAAACTTTTGCGATTACTGCTTATCGCAGTCGTACACTAGAGCGCGCAAGCCTGTAAACATGCGTATTTATTGTTGACACCTTTTTGCCATTTGAATAAATGACTCGGGGACAGATTAGCACCCTGCTGCTCCGTGAAGGCCTGTTACATATGTTGTTATGGGTGTGGTCTTGTTTATTTAACTGGGATAAATGTGTTCCAGATGTCTATTTACACGTGTGTGAATTTATCTGCTCTAGTGTGATTGAGTCTGTTCTGTGTGTATGTTGGATGGAGAGGAAACGAAGATAGCTTTATTCGAGTTATGTATGGTAAATGCACAGTAATGAAGTGATCATGCTAAGACTGCAACACTGTTTTATTAAAATAAATAAAAACAATAAAATTGTGAAGAGAATATTAGGTCTACCGACCAAGAGAAAATATTAATGCAATATGGTTATGTAACACATGGAAGGGATACATTGACAAAGGGCTAGGTTATAAGGACCGAGGAAATGAACGGCGCTCAACCACTTAGACCATCAGGGATCGAACTCTAGACCTTCAAGGAAGTGAGGGAGTCGCTGTACCTAGTATTCCAAGTGGAATGGACATCGCCTTGAAGATAAAATTATTACAAATTTAAATTCATTAATCATTAAAATACTGCTAGTAAAATGAGAGTTATATCTGCTTTATGGGAGACCGGTGCTTGTTTAACAGCGCTGCTTTCGTCCGGTAGATTATACTCAACAAAGTTAATGTCTGTAATATAGCGAAATAAAATATAATAAAAAGAAAGCACATTATCCTATACGACATAGCTCCTGTCTATACACAACCTTCCCGTACACGCGTAGGTTGTGTACGCGTGTACACACAACTACCTGAGTGTAGTGGTGTGTGTGTGTATACTCAGTTGTACTCGCCTGGTTGAGCTCTGGCTCTTTGGTCCCGCCTCTCAACTGACAATCAACTGGTGTACAGATTCTGGAGCCTATTGGGCTCTTATCATCTCTACATTTGGAAATGTGTATGGAGTCAGCCTCCACCACATCACTTTCTATACATTTGGAACTGTGTATGGAGTCAGCCTCCACCACATCACTTTCTAATGAATTCCATTTGTTAATTACTCTGACACTGAAGCAATTCTTTCTAGTGTCTCTGTGGCTCATTTGGGTACTAAGTTTCCACCTGTGTCCACTAGTTCGTGTTCCACCCATGCTAAATAGTTTATATTTGTCCATCCTGACAATTCCCCCTGAGAATTTTGTAGGTGGTTATCATGCCTCTCCTTACTCTTCTGTCTTCCAGGGACGTGAGGTTTAACTCCCATAGCCTTTCCTTGTAGCTCATACCTCTCAGTTCTGGGGCTAGTCTGGTGGCATACCTCTAAATATTTTCTAACTTTATCTTGTGTTTAACTAGGTATGAACTCCAGGCTGGAGCTGCATACTCCAGGATTGGTCTGACTTAAGTGGTATACAAGGTCCTGAACGATTCCTTACACAAGTTTCTAAAGGCAGTTCTTATGTTGGCTAATCTAGCATATGCCGCTGATGATAACCTTTTGATGTGGGGCTTCTGGGGACAAGTTCGATGTGATACCAACCCCCAGATCTTTCTATTTGACTTTTGTAGGATCTCACCTCCCAGATGGTACCTGGTCTTCAGCCTTCTGCTCCCTTCGCCTAATTTCATTACTTTACACTTTCCTGAGTTAAACTTTAGTAGCCATTTTCTAGACAATTCCTCCAGTTTGTCCAGGTCGTCCTGTAGTTTCTGTCTATCTTCATCTGTTTTAATTCTTCTCATAATTTTTGCATCATCAGCAAACATTAAGAGGAATGAGTCTATTCCCTCTGGAAGATCGTTTACATATATCAAAAACAGGATGGGTCCAAGTACAGAGACCTGTGGAACTCCGCTGGTGACATCTCGTCACTCTGATGTCTCCCCCCCCCCTCACAGTTACTCGCTGTTTCCTGTTGTATGTGCGTTTGTGTGTGTGTGTGTGGGTCTAACTGATCCCTGGAACATTCTTGTGAGCTTGCTCTGTATAATTTTACTTGGTAACTTCTCTTTTGAATATCCTGCAACTTTGATGGTTCTACATAGTCTCCCTGGCTTGGCGCCATCTTTTGATAATTACTTGGTAACTATTTGAACGCATGTGTAGGCAAACCCTTTTTCAGAACAAGTGTTTACCTATATATTTTATGAACCTAAACCCATCTACTCTGAGGGCAGTGAGAAGAATTCGGACCTTCCCACTGGTAAATCACGCTATTGTAATTTCGGATATCTTTGAACCCGCTATTTCGTGTTCCATCTTGGGTTGAGATTTGTGTCATCCCATGTTTCCTCCCACTCGTTAAAACCTTTCTTTCATTCGTCCACTTTAGTCATGTTCAGCCTTACTTTAAAACTCTCTGAATAATTTGATTTATTTTCTCCTGACTTAAGGAAGGTTGCTAATGTCCTGAGATTAATTTAGTCATCCTATTCTGAAAGTATACGGAACTTTGAAGGTAATTTACATTCTCTGTAGTACGTTGCCCAGAGCTGTCCCGCTCAGAGTAGGCTTAGTGAGTCTCCCAAGACAAGGTCAAGTTAAAAGTTAACAAGGACAAGTTAAAAGATACGACCAATATTATCATTTTTGTTTTACTAATTATTTTAGATTTGAGTTCAAGTAGCCTATTGGGCTTTTTGGAACATTTATAATAATAATAATAATAATAATAATAATAATAATATTTTATTTAGGAGAAGTACATAGATGCAGAGTTACAAACATTCTGATTGATTTATAGATAGAGCTAGTACATACAATACCTAAAGCCACTAGTACGCATAGCGTTTCGGACAAAATTTATATTTTGATCTCTCTAATCATTCCAAGATTCATTTTAAAATCCGATTTTGTAATACTAATACTAACTCTCAGCTGTCTGGCGCCTCTAGTTGCTTTTGCTGTGCTAAAGAACCTATCGCTCAGCACTGAGCTGCATCTGCCATTGTTGACTCCAATATGAGACTGAGTTTTCCTGCAACATTTATGCACATTCATCAGAATTTGTTACTCGTCTTATTATAGTGTTACGTTTTTCTTACATATTAACATAGTAATTTGTATTGCATTTAACGTTAAGCAGTAAGTTGGCTATTTCTCACAGCTTAAAAAAATACTTTTGTATTTCCCCGTTAAGAGCATTCATTATTTTGTACAGTTGAAAACTCATTGTTTTTCTTGTTACAAACAACATTCCACTAATACTCCATCTTGAAAGCATTAAAGTTTTCTTTGTAAATTTTAGCCAAGATTTTGAGCGTCCCACCACACAAAAAAAGAAAGAAAAAAAAATCCCAATATAAAATGCGCATTTTACCGTTCTTCAACATTAAACAAAATATATGTTCACCTCCCTCTGCTCTGAACACAACCTCCGCTGCACATTTGGTTGTCTCAATCTCCCGAAGGAACTCCACCAAGACCTTTTGAAGTATTGTGGCCGCCGGCGCCGAGCGCTCTTGCTGCACTTCTTGCTTGATTCACTCGTCTTTCACGCCAAGTAATCCATTGTGTACTGGTGCTCGCTGTGGTCACATGGTTGACGAACATGATACACAAATTTGAAGACAAAAATAATAGGAATCATTGTAATTATTACTCACGTACCAGAACAGGAAGTGACGACAGGAAGGCGTTGTGATCACTGGAAGGTGTGGTGATCAGAAGAAGTTGTGATGATCACAAGGTGTTATGACCACAAAAAGGCGTTGTGATCACTGGAAGGGGTAGTGATCTCAGGAAGGTGTAATGATCTCAGGAAGGTGTAATGATAACTGGAGGGTGTTTTGAGATCACTACACAGGGTGGTGTAGTGATCACTGGGAGGTGTTTGAGAGGGTGTTGAGCATAGGCCTAGTCTCATTTCAATTCAGTGAAGTCTTATTGTTCTTAGGCAAATACCTGTCTTTACTATTTTGAGCCCCCCCCCCTCTCTCTCTCTCTCTCTCTCTCTCTCTCTCTCTCTCTCTCTCTCTCTCTCTCTCTCTCTCTCTCTCTCTCTCTCTGCTCTCTCCTCTCCCTCGTTTTTTTCTTTAACTAGANAGTCTCTACCTAAAGAAACACAAAACAAGAAATGGTCCAGACATATGCAACGCGGCTCGTTCCTGAGGCAAGCGAACTAAGCAGTGACTGCGGGATCCCGACCTCAGCGCATTAGAGGAAAGAAGGAATAGGGAAGACATAATAACGACGTACAAGCTTATACGAATTGATCAGGAAGAACATAAGCAATGTTCAGATTAAGGAACAGTAGAATGAGCGGACATCAATGGACACTGGAGACACAGCTAAGTCCCAGACATATCAAAAGGAACTTCTGCAGTTTACAGGTCATAAATAAATGGAACGGATTAAATGGAAAATATATTAAGTTATCGAGGTCATTCGATACATAATTGTAAATGTAAAAATTCTAAGAATACGAGTGAATCGAGAATTTCGGTTAGCTATTGATGGTCGAAAGGATCTCCAGTTTGAAATCACATCTAGGTGAGTACACACACACACACACACACACACACACACACACACACACACACACACACACACACACACACACACACCACACACACACAAACTACTACAAACTGGGCGTGGAGATCTTTTCGGAAATTGATTTTTCACCTTCATTTAATTTTTCCACTTGGAGCTAATTAGCCTTCAAATTGAATTTATTTTCCAATTAAGCATCCTGTGAAAAGATCGACGGCTCCAGCAGCATTAGGAGTTCCAAAGCGAATTGTATTCTGGTTTTCGATTTCATTTGTGAAGGTCGAGGTAATTTAGCAGATTGAGGCGTGTTGCAACCGTTTATAGCCTAACAGGAATTTCAGCTAACCATTTTATTTTATTGCGTGTGTGTGTGTGTGTGTGTGTGTGTGTGTGTGTGTGTGTGTGTGTGTGTGTGTGTGTGTGTGTGTGTGTGTGTGGTGTTGCAGTTTAGCTCATAACTTCTTACGATTGTTTCGTATTTTCTTTTGAAGTTGTGACTTATTTTAGCTTCAATCCCCTCTTCAGCCAGCCTATCCCCCTACGTGCCTGGAGATCACAAGGGCTTCCGGTCCCAACTACAATAGTTCCTGCTAGTAGGGACTAGCAGCATCCATGAAATAATTGCAATAAAATCCAATCAATCTCCCCCTTTCAGTCTGTGCCTTTCAATTACTAAGGTGTGTGAGGGAGAGGTGGGGGTTGAGGGAAGGGTGGGGTGGGAGGGAAAGGTGGGGGTGAGGAGGGGGAGAGAGGGGGTTGAATGGGAGGAAGGGATGGGGTGAGAGAGAGAGGGGTTGAATGGGAGGGACGGGTGGAGTGAGAGAGGATGAAGCGAGAGGGTGTAAAGAGAGGGAGGGTGTACAGAGTGGGAGGATGTATAGAGAGGGAGGGTGTAGAGAGAGGGAGGGTGTAGAGAGAGAGGGAGGAATGAGAATACGAATCACCGGGCCCGCTACAAGACGCCATGGGGAGAGAAGCACACACACACCAAAATAAACAAAGACCTCCACTCCTGTAAGCATCAGTCTTGTGAACCATAAACAGTGTCAGTGTTGACCATCTTTGTTGGGGAAGCCCGCTTCCCTCGCAAGAAGTCCCGTGTGGGGTGTGAGGTGCCCCCCCCCCCTCCATATCTTAGGCCTATCAGACCTTACCTTGGATACACTTTAACTTTTACCTTTTACGCTGCCACTGACGGTGCTCCACGTCCCCCCACCCGTCTGAGTCTCGCTAATAACAACACTTTTGCATGGGAATACGAGCTCTATAAAGTGACCGTTTGCCTCCATATTGTTCTTAACCTGTGATTAAATTCTGGATATAATAACACGGCGATAATGGGGGTTAATTAAATAAAAAAACTTTGATTCTGGATCACAACGAGGCTGTTATCACAGGGAGGGCGTCGAACCTGCTGGTGTTCAACTCTCCACAATAGTAGGCCCAGCACGCCCGAAAGTGATGCCCACCTCCCGTTATGGAAACAAAATGGAAATTAGGAACGTACCTCATATTGGTGGGTGTATGTCCCTCGAAGAAGTCGTCTCTTACCTGTAATGGCATGAAAATAAATTAATCCATCTATATACATACAAATGTCAGTCTGGCTGTTCATCAGTTTGTCTGTATGTCTGTCCGAGTTGGAGGTCAGAAGCTTGGGCTTGCCTCACCGACGTTTGCAGGGGGAATGGTCAGGGATACGGGTCGGACATATGGATGGTCAGAGTTGGCCTAAGTTAAATATTTTAAGAAATATTAGCATTTATGGAGTTCACCGTGCGATTTTCATGGAATCAAGTGTGAAATACTTGGTGTGGTTGCAATAGAGTTCTTCAGTGCCTTGTAATAATAAATCTTTTGAGAGAAGGGGTAGAGGAGGGAGGATGACGTGGCGACCGAGGGGAAGGGAGAGATAGGGTGAAGATGATGGAAGGATGACGAAGCGACCCAGGTGCAGCCAGGCACTTGATGCTTGTCTGTGTGCCTATCCAAGGTTGGAGACTTGGAACTAGCCTTTCCCAACTTCACAGGGGAATTTGTCTGGTGTATGGAACGGACACAGGCTGGTCGGGGTGGACCTAAGTTAAATACTTAGGCCTGAGAAATATCAGTCTCTAACCAAACCCTCGTGCAATTTTCATGAAGTAAAAAATAAAATTTCGGATGTGTTTTCCATAAAGTTTGAAATTACTCCCGCAGTTTACCAGCGCATTTTTCATGATTTGCTCGAAAACGACGAATTAAATTCATATTAATAATATGAATATGGTAATAAGAATCTTGCTCTTCTCAAAGATGTCACACTTGAAGGAATTGCCTCTTTAATCAAAATTCTAAGATCCCACGAGCACTGTGGGATGCACACATTGCTCCTTATTCGTGCACCCGTGCCACGAGTAGAGACTTCAGCCAACTCCCAGGGGCTCCTGTTCCCTCTCAGGCAGGGTGAAGTAGGGGCGAGTCTCCAGAGATCACCTACTGTTTTCTCGACGGTCCCTCTGGCCGTCCGCTCACTCTGGAATAGGTTACTGGTGCCTTCGCCGATGAGGTATGAGTACTCTGACTCTGGCGCTCCAGTGTCCACAATTCTACTCTCACACAACTATGTGGACAGCGCTTTGTGTGTCATCGGTCACTTGTGCGGATGAGGCTTTACCCCCTTAAATAATTCGCCTCTGTGCCTGGGCGCTGTTCTGTGAACCTCTGAGGTGTCAATGTGGGTTTCCCGGTTTCTCACAACCTGGTAACACTCTGGCCTGACACACGCTGTGCTGACACACTTTCCAGGGTTACTCACCGTCCTTGCAAAGCCTCATCCTTAACGTGGAATGAGTCAGCCTCATCCACTCGCAATGTAATATAAATCCTGTCCCCCCACAGTGATGGATCCGTATAGAGGTATTATGTTATTTGTGCACACTCGACTCAATTTTAGCGGATAGGCAGGTAGAAAAATTGGAGACGGGAAAGTCAAACAGCGTAATAATATAATGCCAAACAATTATAGAAAATCATACACATTAACTGGCAGAATCTGGCAACACTGAAAGAATCAAGCGCCGCCTGGCAACTCTCCGACCGGCAGCAATAACCGGATATTTCTTGTTATATATTTACTCACAAATTAATCAGACACTACTTAGCCCTCCCACTATGAGTTCAAATAATTCGTTAAGCTGTGCTTGAATGAGTCTTAAACATAACCTCTCACATAGCTTGGGCACTGAGAAGTGAAATATTAATCATTACTTATAAATAGGCTATTCTTGTCTCTATCACTTATTACTTTGTGATAATTGCGTTAACTTTAACTCCCAACTAGTCGCCTTAACTTTATATAGCCAGGACTATAATCATAATACATAACATTACGTACATTACATACATAAAAATAATTCTGTACAAATACATAAAGAATAATCACAAAAAATCACGTGATTCAGTTATGCCTAAGTTTCTACGAAGGAAAAAATTTAATGAAATTTCCGAACGCCGTCGTGTTCGACCACATTGATATCGACATCATACAGAATATGACAACTCCATATGGTTTGCATAACCACTTTATTAACTGTAATTCAAAATGGTATCAAGATTACACATTAACGAATGTACAAGCCTTTTCCAGAGACCTTGTTGATACAATTACTACCTACTACGACACATGGGTGTTTCTTGTTGTTTAAGATTCGCTGCTTGGAACAAAAAGTTCCAAGCAGCACGGGCTATGGTGAGCCCGTAGTGGACTTCACATGGGTGTGTTGGGGAACTAGCCGTAAGTCTAGCAGAAGTGGACACCACCTACCACCACCAAAGTGGGTCACTGACCCCGTATTTGTTAACGAACATGAACGAGTAGAGCAGCTTGGAGCTACATACAAACGAACCAAATCCCAACAAAATTTACATGCCTTTATTGTCGGAATAAAGAAGTGAGAGACATGAACAATGTTATATGGAATAAACATTGGGAAGAGTTCCTACAAAGTATAAACGAGCAAACATCACTTGCTGAGTTTGGGAAAAGATACAAAAAATCTCTAGAAGCAACCCAACCAAACCACAGCCCACTATAACCAGCAAAGTCTCCTTGATCAATTGGCACTAACATCAAGTTACAGCTCACTCCCAATTAACATACAGAACAAACTTAATGACACACGCCCCACCAGACAACAAACCACTAATCTTGCCTGAACAGCTATTGACGTGTCAGATCTTAATGATATAAATGAAAGGGAATGAAATTATGCACTAAAGATGGGCAAATCAACTGCTGGAGAGGACGGTATTACTTACAGTTTACTGAAATTAGTCTCACAAGTAACAGAACAAAGATACATATACAGAATATTTATATATGTGTGTGTGTATTAAGGATATGTGGAAGCATTTTTGCAGAATTGCATTTCATCTTTGTAAACGAACATTAATGACACTATGTAAAAGACACCTCGAGCACTGTTTATGTATGACAGACGTAAATCTGGGAATTTATTTTTATAGGTTAGATTAACATTATTAAAGGCACTACAATCACCGTCTGTGGTTGATTGTTCAATAAATCACTGAACTATATGTTTAACATATCTCTAACCCTGTCCATGGAGGACAAAAAAATGTATATAGACTGGTTAGCATTGTAAATGAGTGGCCACGTCTGTGGTAAAACAAATAATAAACAAAAAGAATATTTTCAAGAAATATAGAGAAAGCTTGGGATTAATAAATAATAATAAATAAAAAGAACATTTTCAAGAATTATAGAGAAAGCTTGGGATTGAGATTATATAACACCAAACCTGAGCAGATTAATATTCATACACCAAATATGTTTGATATAAAATAAATTTCATACTTTATATAAAAATTAGAGTAAAATATAAATTTTACTTTACATAATTTTATACCTATCACATTCTAAAAAAAATCATATATATACCTAAACTATATGTATAACCTATATGTATAACCTAATATGTATACTATATATATAACCTAAAAGGGTACCACCTCTGGTGCAAGTGTAGGGACCCATAGCCTCGAAGAAGAAAATAAAGAGTACTCAGAGAAGACCTTGTGGATCCTCACTGAACACTTTGATATTTTCTTCTCCTACCACCCCTATTCTTTTGGTAAGTGTGTATATTTATCTAACTTTATTTGAAAATGTCATTACAAAAAAAAAGTTACAATATTGATTACATGCAGGGTACAAGGCTGCTTGTCACAAGTTGAATAGCTCTATATATTATATATATATATATATATATATATATATATATATATATATATAGGGGGGTACCACCTCTGGTGCAATTATAGGGACCCACAGCCTCAGAGAAGGGAACACAGAGCATTCAGGAAAAACTTGCCATTTAACTCTGATATATATATATATCCATATGCCATATATATATATATATATATATATATATATATATATATATATATAATATATATTATATGCAAACAAGCCTGAATGGTCCCCAGGACTAGATACAACTGAAAACTCTATAAATAGATATATATATATATATAATATATATATATATATATATAATATATATATATTACAGTAGCAGATATATATATATATATATATATATATATATATATATATATATATATATATATATATATATATATTATATATATATGCAGGTATGAGTACTCTGCATATATTATTATTTCAAAAATAATTTCAACGAGGACATTGCTTCTCATCGTTATTATAAGTATTAGCTAAACATGAGGATGGGCTGATATATGTCACTCTCAGAATAATACCGGAACCTAAGATTCTAAATATGTTCCTTGAAGAACCTAGCATAAAAGGGGGAAGGTTGGAGAGTGATCTACCAGATTCCTGGTCTCAATAAACATACTTGAACTTGATCTACCTGTAAATGCTGCCAGATGCTCTCGAGTCTTGCCGTTCGCGTCTGTTGTCAGGTGATTACTACTTGTCAAGCACAATCTCTTCGTTTCAAGCTTGGTCTCCTCTTGTCAGTCCTCTGTCATTGTTCTTCCCGCTCTTCGTGACCGAAACACACTTCCGAGCGGCCTGGTACTCGGGAAGACTCATCCCGCCAGGTGTGTGTGGCTCACCTGTCGTCTGAGAAACACCTCCCCCCCCCCACACACACACACAGCTTTCTCCAGTAGTGATGGATGGAAATTATCCTTACAACGGCCGCCAATAACTGTGGTGGTCCATGGACCCTGTCACTCACTTCGTGTTACAACTCCCCTTAATCACTCTTGAGAGTTAAATCAGTATTTTGTATTTCGCGAACAACACTTCGCAGTTACAAATAGTTCACTTTATGCACTCAGCCGTGTCCCAGGACATCACTAGTTCCTCACCGAAAGTCAAGTGCCTCCCACGCTACTCTTCACTCTGGCACTCACTCACACACGGAAGTACTCGCTGTTTCGGCCCCGCTGGTCACTGTAAATCTTCTAAATGGCAGAACTGTAGCTTGGCCACTCCTAAGTACATTCCCCGGCCTGACCACACTTGAGAAGTCTTAACCTGGCTACAATTCTCGATTTCCAGGGAGTCGCGAACTCTCCATCCTCACCGTACGACTCTACAGGGAGTAATGGCACCCGCCCGCGGTTGCTTACATCACTAAGGTGAGCTCTCGTCATAACACGTGACCTCAGGTCAACACCTCATTGACCTCTCCCACTACCATGTGACCAATCGTCTCTTCTTCTTCTTCTTCTTCTTCATCTGGCCTGTCAGAGCGACAGAGCGAGCTGTCTCGCTCTGTCTTTTTTTGGCGGGATTTATATGCTGAGGGCGGCTGGTGCGCGCCATTTTTTCAAATGACTAGGCTACTCCTCGCCTTGCAGAATTTCTTTTGTATGGATACTGTCTCGCATATATATATATATATACCCACTATAATGACAGGCATTGCTGCCAAATTAGCATGTAACAAAGATGCATGTTGAATTAGATTTAGGTATTCCCATCTCTGTTGTCAAGTCTATATTATTCCAAACACTCAGATCTAATAGAGAAATTACTGACTCCCAAATGCTGAAAGCACCTGTATGAAAAGCTATGATTTGTTTAGATCCGAAAACCTATACACTGTATATGAGCAGCACAAAACGTCCACCAGATTATATGACATAATTGTTGCCAGCATCAGGCTAAATTAACGTTGCCAGTGGTAGATGACTACAAGTGATATCTTAATCTTGAGCCCACCAAATGCAAACTCTTGAGCATGAACTGAATAATGATATCACACACTACATTACTGAATGTCTAGTTATTAGACCTTTCAGACCCCCCGGCATGAGGCACCTGGAGCTTTGCAATCACTTTATTAACTCTCATGTACTTCAGGATAGCCTCATATTACACCTAAAATTTGCCAGTGCAGGCTACTGATCATATGGTCCTCTATGACTAACCATTCTGTGTGATTTTTAGCATAGTGTAACTAGTCGTTGACACACACTGTACGCCCCTTCATATAATCTAAGGTAGCTGCATAAATGCAGGTGTACCGAAATATGTTAATAAATAACATAAATTCAGTATTGCATTTTCTGAGACACAGATAGAAGGAAAAGCGGGGAGGGGAGCAGGAAGAGGGGGGAAAATGAGGACTATCTCAGGCACTGTTCCTAGTGTATTCATTAAATTAACAGATCAGGTTAAGGTGCAACTCGTCCCCAGACCAAGTCCATTCCATCCAGCGGTCGACGCCAAAAACGCATTCATACATTTGAACACGTTGTTCATTCAAAATAGGAATTTTCTCAAATATAAATTAATATTATTTTATTTAACATATTGTACATATTTAGGCGTTGGTTAGGTTTGGTGTTTAGGTTCTGTTCCGATTATTTGTATTTGTAGTACGTGGGTGAGGCATTTACAGCGTTGCAGTTCGAACAAAAGTCGTCAGCGAAGTTTGACCAGACCACACACTAGAAGGTGAAGGGACGACGACGTTTCGGTCCGTCCTGGACCATTCTCAAGTCGATTGTGTGTGTGTGGTCTGGTCAAACTGCTTCAGCCACGTTATTGTGACTCATCGCCTGCCTCGTCAGCGAAGCACTTGTTCCGGAAGTGTTCGGACGTCATCAGTCGTGTGTAAACCGTTTTTCAATCACAAACAGGGGGGGTTTGGCGAGTGCATGGAATGGACTTTGGCCCTTTGTATGGAGGACGGGCTGTAAGGACTTTTGAGTATCGAGGAGTTGCCTACCTTGTAAGGGGTAAGTGGCTGACACAACACTCCCTGCTACATGCTTGTATCCACAAATCTTGAAAGACGTTGTAAACACACGGCACAAAACAGCATTTCCCGTTGTAAAGAGGGAGAAATACTCGAAGAAGGACTGCAGGTGGTAACAAGTTTGCAGTTTACCACAACAGTAAAGGCCTGTATTCGACGTGTACTTGTTGCAAAACATTAAACTCCCGCGAGTCAACATTTAGTCACGTACAGAAGGAGCTGTATTTCTTGAAATTTTAGGCTCTCGTTAGATAATAAACAATTCAAGTACGCTTTTCCATAATAACAAATAGTGACTGTTGATTACCGTTATACCATTCAGTGACTGAATACAAACTGTTCGTAAAAATTATCCAATAACGCTTAAGACTTCTCCGTTACACTCATCACAACACAACACTTTACTTAGAATATCTAACACCTTAATGAAGTGACACCCGCGGAAGTAAAGGCTTATGAGGTATTCCTTTCCCAACCCGTCCTCACATTAGGCTGTTTACAGCAGCGACCGTCCTCCCCAGACGCAGTCATCAATTTTAGCATTCTTTGTATTAAAAATTGGTTTGTTCTCATATATGAATTAATATTATTTTGCATAAAAATTAACAGCATGTTAAAATTTATGAATGCGTATTTGGCGTCTGGGGAGGACGGCCGCTGCTATAAACAGCCTAGTGTGAGGACGGGTTGTCTTTCGAGTTTCGAGTGAACCGACTCAAAAACCCAGTCGAAGCCTAGTGATGCTTCATCACAGCCCAGTCTCAAAACAATGACCCAATGCCTCGCTCACATCTTTCAATCAAAACGCACCTCTAAACAGCCTGTCCTCGTCACAGACCTTCCTAATAAACATTGGCGCAAAGTTAATTAATCCAGGAGCCAAACCCCTCTGTTTATGAACTAAAAACACCACACACGACTTACTTTTGTTCATACTTTTCTTGAACAGTGCGTCGCTCTCTTCCCGTGTTTCAAATGAACCACTCAAAAGGCTTCACCCACTGCATGTATAAATAATTGCCAACAGTCAAAACACGTAACATATTCAAGACCGAACTATACATAAAATTATAATATACATAAATATTAATTTGCATTCGAGAAAATATAGTTTTTTATTTCACGGTACATTACACGCAGTACACAGTACATTACACGCAGTACACAGTACATTACACGCAGTACACAGTACATTACACAGTGCACAGTACATTACACGCTGTGCACAGTACATTACACATAGTGCACAGTACATTACACACAATTAGGTGAGTACAGTGCACAGTACATTACACGCAGTGCACAGTACATTACACGCTGTGCGCAGTACATTACACATAGTGCACAGTACATTACACACACAATTAGGTGAGTACAGTGCACAGTACATTACACGCAGTGCACAGTACATTACACGCAGTGCACAGTACATTACACGCAGTGCACAATACGAACGCGTCTTCAGCATCGGCCGCAGCCTGGACGAGTATTGCCTGAGGCTGTGTTGTGTTTATGAGGTTTTGCTGAATTATTTCAAGCCACCCTTAGGCTGCGCTTGTCCAGGCTGCCACCGACCTTCAGAGACTCACTCGTACATTTTACCTCACTGTGTATTCAAAACTGATATTTCCTTAAATATAAATTAATATTATTCTCTATGGTAATTGTGTGTATAGTTTTGACTAGGGCTTAAGTTCGCTGGGCTGTTATTTGTGATCGGATATGTTTGGTGAAGCATTTAGAGACGAGATTCAAAGATTTGAAGGGAGCGAAGAAAATTTTTAACTTCGTCTGTTGAGTCGAATGTAAATTATTTTTCATTCGTAAACAAGAGGGTGGCAGCTGGGTTGACGAACATTTAGATAATGGTAATATGGACCGACTGAATTGTTTGCATTTAAATTACATGGGTGAAATATTTAGAAAGGTGCGCTTCGAACATTTAAGACATGAATTAAGCATTTGGCCAATTTTTTGAGACTGTGCTGGCAAAAAAACATCATTTGACTTTTGAGTGCTTTATCGGCGAATATTCATTCGATATTCGACAGGAAAACATATCAACCCTTCACTTGCGCGGAGAGCCCAATATCAAAACATTGACTAGATGATTGTTAACCCAGCCGTCAAAGACTGTGCGAATGGAGAACACTACACACGAATCACATCTGAACAAATCCACAAGGGCAGTGATGAGGGTTCGAACTTACGCCTTTGATGATCCCAGACGCTGCTTTAGTCGACTAGGCTACATGGTCAAAATTTCCTATCATCACGGCCCTTGTGAATTTGTTCATTTGATGTATACGCTACTGTGATTTCTGTGTGTATTGAATCACATCTGATTGCGTTAATTTTTTATCGAATAGTGTTTCGCTCTCTTCCTGTGCTCGAATTGTACCTCTCTAAATGCAGCCCGTCCTCCAGGTGTGAATGTTACAGCCTAGCAACAACCAACTTGCCGGCACACACTGCTAAAACGGCTGAGTCTGTGACGCGGGAGCTGGCAAGTGAGACACAACGTTAGGGACGAAGACGCGTCCTTTCGCACTGATCCGGTACCACCTGAGGGTCGTCCCTCTGTGGCTCCTGCCACCACGACCTGTTGGTGCTGCCGTTAACTCGACATCAAAGGGCAGCTTGCTGTCACCTAAAAGCCCGAAGGGTGTTCCTGTAGCCTGCCTCAATGTCGGGGTGAGGATTTGCTCTCAATTCTCAGCTGAGCCTCCGAGAGGGGTGAAGCCTCAGCCCCGCCACACTCCACTCGCCACAAATTTGATTTACGGAGGTTCAGAGCCTTCTCCCTGCCGGAAAATGAGGCTCGCGTGGTGGTTACCCACAGATGGTTATCAGCAAGTGGTCAAGGTTTTAACTATTGCATATTTGGGGATTATTATTATACACACGCACACACACACGCATAGACGTCCTCGCGGCTGGGCGAAGAACGTTCGGAATTTCCAATCCGCGGATCCGGGTTCGATTCCCAGGCGAGGCAGAAGCAAATGGGCAGTTATGTGATGCCTCTTTTCACCTAGCAGTAAGGAGGTGCCTGGGAGTTAGCAGTTGTGCACTCACCATGTTATACTCACCTAGTTGTGCTTGCGGGTTGAGCTTTGGCTCTTTGGTCCCGCCTCTCAACTGTCAAATCTCCATTTGTGTGCGTGTGTTTATGTGAAAGATAAACGTATGTTGTAGCTATGACAGAAACAAATAGGTCAGGAACCATTGCCAACCGACGGTTAGATAGGCGGGGTCCAAGAGCTATCATCGTAAACGCTAACAGTATGCACCCCCCCTTGATAAATACTTCAGATAATATATGACAATAAAAGCAGGACAGGTGAGTGTTATCCATCACCAGCTTAAATTCATAATAATTTTGGGATGTCTATATTTTATACTTATAAGAGAGATAATGTATCTGTTTGTCCACAGTTGGAGACCAGATGCTTGGGGATAACCTCACCCAAATTGCATGGGGAATGGTCTGGGGTATGGCGTACAGAGCTGGTTGGGGTAGGTCTAAGTTAAATGCTTTAAGAAACATTAGCATTTAGAAACATCTCTAGGTCATTTTCGTTGAGTCAAATGTGATCAACGTGGTGTTTAACACCGGCCGTCCGCCCTCTTCCCACATTCTGAAGAGACATGCAGTTATCAGGGCTTCTTGAGCGGGAGAGAGGGAGGACCTAGTGTGGGGGGGGGTCAAGGGGAAGATGTAGTGAAAGGATACTCACAACAAAAAGTTCCAAGTAGCACAGGCTATGGCGAGCCGTAATATATATATACAGGGAGGCTAAGGCAATGGGCACGAGAAGATTTACCTGCCGTCTACAGGCTGGCACTCCCGCGCTGCCACAACCAAAAATCATATGCCAAGTGAACATAACACAACGCTCGCTAGGAACATACAAGAAAATAACACAAAGCTCCCGAAATCTACTACCGACTAAAGTATTGTAAAATCCCGGAAGCCATACTTATGAAAGAAAATAAGACCCATCTTAAATATACATAATAAATACTTTACTTCCCTGCCAACACTCGCACCCCAACCTCACCGCCATCACTGGATAACGATGACCTCATTACCAGAGTCTCCGTGCCCACCAAGGGGGCCCACCACCCACCAAGGGGGCCCACCAGCCACCAAGAGACCTAAGTTTGACCAATGTTGATGGGCCCCACCCTCAACCCCACTCCTCCATCTCCCTCAAATTAATATATATAATATATTATATAATATATATATATATATATATATCATATATATATAGATATATATATATATATATATATGTACATATATATATATATATAATATATATATATATATATATGTACATAGTATATATATATGTACATATATATATATATATATATATATATATATATATAGATATATATAGTGACCGTGTGTGTAAATCATGGTATGAGTGTGTAAATGTGTTGAGAGAGGTGCATACCCCTGTCGTTACAGCCACAACCCTCGCCCCTCGGGACTGTACCCTGTAACTGAGGTCGGAATCAGCCAGAAACTCCTTCCTGTAAATATTAAGCAGTGAAGATATGGTCTCTACAAATCAAGGCGGAGCTGGGGTCGCTTCCCAAATCAGCGACCCTTGGCGAGAATTGCCAGGGATGTGACCTCTATATGTTACACGGGCGGAGGGCCCCTTGGCTCAGGATACGAGGGCAGGGCCAAACCAAGGGTCTCCCGTCCTGGTCCGGCAGGAAGGGACAAAATGCTCGAGTAATGGTGACGGCAATGGTGGGTGGTCGGCCTCGGGTCGCCTCTAGAACGGGACTCCAGCAGGAGGTTTTGATGACCACCTGGAAAATTCTCAGTAATTCTATATGAGAAATTGTGTTTGACGTCGAGAGAGGAATTACGCTCCCCCCCCCCTCTCTCTCTCCTCTCTCTCTCTCTCTCTCTCTCTCTCTCTTCTCTCTCTCTGCTCTCTCTCTTCTCTCTCTTCTCTCTCTCTCCTCTCTCTCTCTGTCTCTCTCTCCCTCATGATTGTGGAGTAGAGCCATTGCACCAAGCCTCTGCCTTACAGAGATTCCTGCCATAAACTTGCGAATCTCTTGTTTTAATCCAAAGAAGTATTTATTGTTCCTAAGAAGATAGCTGGCCAGAAGCCAGAGTTGGTCAGGGTTCAAAGAACGGAGGCGTGCCGAGGAGAGACAAGAGGTACACAGATAAAGATTAAAAAGGTGAAAACAAAAAAATTGACATACGTGGATAATTACAGCCACACACACACACACACACACACACACACACACACACACACACACACACACACACACACACACACACACCACACACACACACACACACACCACACACACNTTATAAAATTCAGTTATATAACTGAACACTGGCTCTGTTTAAATCAGAGATTAAAATAAACAGTCTAGCCTAGCACCTTAGCAATTAACAGCCAATACATTTATACTATAAACAATTAAATTGTAAATTGCAAAGTATGATAAATGACCTTAATGTATGGTCTGAGTACTGTACTGAGTACTAAATTATTCATTAACTGAACTTATATGATTACTTAAAAAATAACTAAGCAAGCAATTGTTAACTTAATTTATATATTCAAGTATTTGCAATGTATATGATCAATGTATATGATTCAATACAGTCAGCTTGTTGAATCTCTTCCTACACTCTGGACACTCATGATTATTTGATTACTTATTGTGACAATCTTCTCTGACACTGGACACTCATGAGGTTCAGAGCTTGGATAAGATTCTGCTGTACCACAATATTAATAATAAACTCACAGAAATATGAGGCGTTGCCTCGCCTTTTTACCGACTATCAGTCTTATAGAATATTAATGTTATACTAGCTTTAATTGGCCAACTAATACGCTACAGTAATAACACTCAATAAACTTAGCTGAAGCCGGGTGCCTGTCTGACAAAGTGTGCCAGACTGAAGAACTCTCTTGGCGAGTTTAGGCACGATATTTTAGATTACAGCGTTGCTGTTTGATCTAGTAGCGTCGCTACGGGATTGGACTGCGTTGCAGAAGATAACAATGAAGATTAGGGATGAGATTAGGATGAAGGTGGAGACCGCGTCACTAAATGCTCCACTTCACTCTTATTTTACATAAATGTTCTAGGATTTTCCTTGTTGATATATTGTCCAGGTACTCCCCCAGTTCTAGAGAGTGTTCACTGGTGATAATGATATGAGATAAGGTGTCCTTGAGCTGAAAATGTTCGCTAAGGGACCGTCACGTGTACACTGTTGTGTAAAACATACGCGTTCTGCCCGGGGGCTGTGGTGGGCGCTTCTCTCCCGAGATGCCACTCCCTGTCCCTTGAGGGGTTACTTACAATGAATATTGATTGATTATTTTTACAGTCTAGACTTATGATTGAGATAAGATGTGATTATAATAAATATGATATAGGATTTAAAGATTATAAGTAGTACTTGATAATACCACTGACTCTTAATAAGGATTCGATTTTATCTCTACCGGATACTACGTCATGTTCCAATAAATTTTTAATTAACAAATCCTTCTAGAAGCTTCTGGATCCTTGAGAGAACATGCACTAAGTCACGTAGGCATCTATAGGGCCCTATGGCGTACGTGATCATAGTGGCATCATCTAGGATCAAGCTATATATAATGAATCTATTGTGATTCTGATATGATTCTGATATGATTTAGATTTGATATAGATATGATATAGATATGATTTGATATGATATTGATATGATATAGAAATAATACATTTCTAAGATGATTATTAGATATGGTGGGTAAATATTTCCCACACCTGCCTCATAAACCACGAGGTCTTCCTCATAAACCACGAGGTCTTCCTCATAAACCACGAGGTCTTCCTCATAAACCACGAGACCTCCCTCATAAACCACGAGATCGTTGTGGTAATAAAAATCTCAACATGTGAGTGGGGAACATGGAGAGAAAATCTGGTCTGAATGGACCTGAAAATGAATAAAGCGAGGCATGAAGGTATAATCTGACCATCCTTTCGGGGATTTTTGTGGATTTGTATAATGTGGGGGAGGAGATCTCTCGGCTGGTGGCAAGTGTGTGTGTGTGTGTGTGTGTGTGTGTGTGTGTGTGTGTGTGTGTGTGTGTGTGTGTGTGGTGTGTATCTTTAAGTTTTGAGCTCGTGAGTCTGTGTAAGATAGTGTGTGTATTGTGGGCCACTTGCCTTGGCCATCCGCCTTGGCCATCAGCTCTGTGTGCAGGTTTAATGACTAAAGTTTAATGAAATTGCAAAGGAGAGAATTAAAATTATATCCTGATAGAGAAGATGCCTTGAGGCGTGGCCCCCTCTAGGTGGACTTGGTCGGTAGGAGTCGGTAAACATGAAATGTAGTGTTTCATACAATGAGCTTTTCGCAATGTCGGGTGGTGGAGTTTCTTTACAGGGGGGCGGGCGGCTTCCAACACTAGAACAGAACACATTAAAATTTCCCGATGATGAGACAAAATAACGTGGCTGAAGAATGTTGACCAGACCAAACACTAGAATATGAAGAGACGACGACGTTTCGGTCCCTCCTGGACCATTATCAAGTCTATTGTGAAGAGACGATTGATTGATTGATGAAGATTAAGCCACCCAAAGGTGGCACGGGCATGAATAGCCCGTAAGTGGTTGTCCTTTTGAGCCATTACCAGTATCATTAGCTGATACTGGAGATCTGTGGAGGTGCGACTGCACCCTGCGTGACGGGAGATGTCTCCTGTCGAAGAGATGAGAAAGGCACGGGCATAAGTAAGGCAAGAAAGAGGTGAGGAGGAGGAAATCTTGGAGGAAGGTAAATTTAGACATATTCAGGAATGTAGAATTCAGAGAAAGAAATGTAGAATTAAAGCTCAATGAGTATGAAAAATTTGTTGGATATGCAAAAATAAACTATCATTTTCCAGCACGTTCAGTAGAGAATATCACTTAGACACCCGTGAAGTATTACACAACACAGATTGTAAATATAATGCCAAACTAAATATCAGCACAGTGCTGAATTATTTATATTAATATGTCTGAGGTGGGACAGAAACCTGACGGTACGTCTGAGGTGGGACAGAAACCTGACGGTACGTCTGAAGGGAGACAGAAACCTGACGGTACGTCTGAGGTGGGACAGAAACCTGACGGTACGTATGAGGGTCAACAACCTTGTGCTATACCCAGGGCCGTTGGGGAGTTCACTGTGTCTTGTAATACTTTTCAAGAATTCTTTCATGATATTATTACAGATTTCTTAGATTTAAAGATATATTGGTATGCTGAGCGGCAATGCTATTTCTCCGAATATTGTGCTTTGTTTAAATTATGTTGATATTGTTGGCTCTGCACAGAAATATTACCCGGCTGCTGCTGTATTTTGGTACATGTTTCTCTCTGTGAGAGGCGCAGGGGAAGGTGACGGAGGGGGCAGGGGGAAGGTGAAGAAGGTGCAGGGGAAGATGAGGGAGGAAGTGAGGGCAAGGTGAGAGAGGGACAGGAGAGAGAGGCGTCGTAAGGATGACAAAATATCCTCGTGCCCTCGGAGGCGGCTGCTTCCTAGCAAAGAGCTTCCTTTGTCACTATCAACCACATACTGACTTTCCACCTAAGATACTTGATTCAACACCTAAGATAACTGCCATTGCACCTAAGATACCCCGACTCTAAGATACCCGAGAGACAAAAGAAAGTCACCGTTTCCTGACAAGCTTCATCCACCTTTCTAGAGTCATACTCTCATCTGTATATATTTAAGACGGGCCCCAATTTTATGTTAAGAATGTCGAGAGAAGACAGGAAGCCTAAAATTTTTAATTTATCTCGTTTTTAAGTCGATGCACTGGGGAGAGCAGCCTAGGCTTTGATCCATAATGGCGGGAGGCAGCGGCCTCTGTCTATAGAATTTGCTCTACGAATTTTGCAGAGGCGACGACACTGGATTCCCGGACGTGGAAGAGATGAGTGTCTGCTTGCAAGCATGACTGACCAATCGGAGAGCGATCTGGTGTCACGTGACGTGCGGTAGACACGTTAATGCTGCTTCTCTTCCCAGGAAGGCGTCACCTAGCTTCGGACCTCAGAGGTCAGAAAATGTATCAGAAAATGCGGGGAATTTTACGTACGCGACGAGCCTGGAGTTTAAGAAACGAAGTCATACACATGGGGCAACCTAAAATATCTCTATGGAAGAGAACGCTATGTGGATTCTGCAAACTGCACGAGAAATGCGAGAGGAGTTCGTTAGTGGTCCGGGACCACCAATTGCAACGCAACGGCTGGGGAGGAAGATCCATTTATAGGGGGTCTCCGCAGCTTAGCCTCCTGTAACTGTGCTGAGGTTGTGAAGCCAGTAGTGTCGAGAGTAAGGTAATCCGCGAAAACTCAGGAGCAGTCCTGCTACCCGAGTGATTCTGCGACCCATTACAGACAGTGAGGGAGTATAGAATCTACTTACTAGGCCAGAATCAGTAAGAAGTGAGGCAGTGAAGTGCTATGCTGCCAATTACTGAGTGACAGTGAGCAACGTGGCGCGGTAGCAGAAGCCTTGTGAGCCTGTGTGAAGGGCCACTGCATACCAGAAGGGAATCAATCGGTGACTTTCTGATATCCGGTTGCCTGTAAGGCAAGCCTATCTGTGTAACCCATGTGTGTGTGGAGTAGTGAAGCCCCCCTGAGATAGTGTGTAGAGGTGTGCAAGGGCCGCAGTTGTCAGTGGACACGATTGTAAGAATTTCACTGCAGAGCCAGAAACTTTTTCCCGGTAGCCTCACAGACCAAGGGGGCCGGAATGGTCTGAAGGTTGTCTCCCCTATGTTACTCGTGCTCCGGGAGCATGTTTCGTAAGGACGACGGTGTGGGTACAAGGATGAAGTAATCATGAGACACAAGACACCAGGAGTAGCAACATGTCTGGAGCATACAGGCAAAAGTATAAGTTACGCTGGACAAATTTGAGCGAAGCCAGAGACGACAGGAGAACGCCAGCAATAAGCCCAGGCAGATCAAATCTGTCCCTTCCCTTACCTTGCCTTTGCAATTAAGCTGTTCAAAGGAACAGGTAGGAAGATATATTATATTTATGTGTATGTTTGTGCTCGAGTGATATTTTTGATTTGGTGGACCAATATATGATTTATAGAATCGCTTTCGGTGAAATTAAATTTGGAGGCAAAAAGCCTAGTCGCAAGTAAACAGTTTCGTGATCATAAGTTCGGTTCAGAGTAACCAGGTTTTCATAGCAATATTAGTAGCCAGTGACTTAATTCAGCGTTGGTTTAAGGCCCAGTTATCAAGTAGTTCCATAATATTTTGAAGTGGGCGAGGCTACTCACGTATCGCCAGTTTAATCTAGCTTAATGTTGTTGTAACAAGAGCAACAACTCTCCAGTGAGAGGTTTACTGGGCCAGTCCCCAGGCCGGGGCAAATTTTAAGTTCTTCCCCATGTTCAGTGTTTATTGAATTATTAAATGTTATATTTTATACGACAGTGTTTCTGTTCTTCCTCCTCCGATTACTTGCCTGATTTCACAACACACAGAGGTAGCCAGAACAACAACACAACACACAGAGACAGTCAGTGCAACAACACAACACAGAGACAGCCAGGAACAACAACAACACACAGAGACAGCCAGAACAACAACAACAACAACACACAACTTTCCTGACATGAATAATAGAATTTTAATTTTCCGCATTCTGATGTTTCGAGGAAACTGATGCCGTAAATCACAGTTATTGCTGAATGGCCGGAGACTGTGAGAGGCTGGGAGGGGACTGTGAGAGGCTGGGAGGGGACTGTGAGAGGCCGGGAGGGGACTGTGAGAGGCCGGGAGGGGACTGTGAGAGGCCGGGAGGGGACTGTGAGAGGCAGGAAGGAGAGAGAGTGAAGAGAGGTACCTCATAAGAGGTACAGTGCTAGTACTGAAATAATCTTTAACATGGACTATACAAATTTCCATATATATATGAAGAAATGGCTATTAGACATTAAACCAGACACATGCAAGGTTGAGGATAGGAATATTAGTGGGAAGACCTCAAATACAGAACAGAATGATGAAAACGTCATTTCCCAATGTTGAGAAAGACTTGAGAGTAGACATAACTGTTGACTATCTATTGTTGGTTACGGGGATCAACGTCGCCGCGGTCCGGTCTCTAACCAGGCCTCCTGCTTGGTGGTCTGGTCAACCAGGTTGTTGGACGCAGCTACTCGCAGCCTGACGTATGAATCTCATAACACCTTATCTAGCACCAGAGGAACACATCAGCAAAATAGCATTAGCAGTATATTCCAAACGGCCCAACGCCTGTATAGTCTTCAGAAACTTAGACAAAGGGCTCTTACAAATGCTATATTCATATTATGCTAGACTCATTCTTGAATATGCTGCATCGGCATGGAGTCTCTACCTAAAGAAACACAAAACAAGAAATGGTCCAGACATATGCAACGCGGCTCGTTCCTGAGGCAAGCGAACTAAGCAGTGACTGCGGGATCCCGACCTCAGCGCATTAGAGGAAAGAGTGAGTCTCGTCGTGGACGTGGTGGTGAGCAGACGTGTTTGGTTCGCTCTGCTACTAGCGTCTGGTGTGGTGGACGTGTTTGTCGTCGCCGGGAGCCGGCGTGTTAACGGATGGCTGGATAACGTCGCGCTGGGGGTGGTATAAGTGCTATCATGGGCTCCTACACACCTCCACTCAAGCGGAAGGAGTCCATAGGGCTCAAGTTTAGTTGTCATGTTGTTCCCGACCTTGTATCCACGACGATCTTCGATGTGTTACAGATCAAGACGGAAGAAATATTTGGTTACCAAACACTGCCAGGGAACAGAGTGGTGTTGAAATTTGAAACAATGTAGCGTTTTCAGAGTTTCTCAAGAAGTATGATGATGAAATTATAAGTTTACCTAATGGGAAAGGATCAGTAGAAGTGATTATTTGAGCAAAACGTTTACATACGTTTCTGTGAGGGATGCGCCATTTGAAATGTTGAATGGAACTATTATACGCATACTGCAACAATATGGGAAAGTGGACAATGTTCGCTTCAATAAGTATACTTATGGACCAGGGAAAGGGCGTTTTAATGGAACAAGAACAGTAAAGATGGAACTTCATCGCAATATTCCTTCATCAATGTCAGTAGAAGGTCATTATATTAAATTTATATACAATGGCCAACTGCAAACTTGTTTTAAGTGTGGGCGTACTGGTCACATGGCTGCTGCCTGCCAGGTGGAGGCATCAGAACGGATCAACATTTTTCGTGAACATGACTTTCCGCCATTAATAGAGGACAGTGTCTCAGGAAATGAACCCACTGTTGTACATACTGCAGTGCCAGGTGAGGTAGATGAAGTAACCCACAACTCTGTAAGTGAAACGTCTGTGGGAGTGAATCCCAGTGCGAATGAGGCCGGTGAAGGTAACTTAGATCAGGATGATAAAGGTAATGCAGAAAAGGAATGTGCAGACGACACTGCTCAGGACGATTTATCTGCTATCGTTCAACCTGGTGAGGGTGAGGTAAGTCTGGACAATATACATGTGGAGGCCCATGACATTGGCGCTGACGCTGCGCTGAGCTGCGATGACGACGGCGGCGCTGACCTTGGTGAGGTGACGATGGAGAAAGTAACTGGTTGTCAACTGGATGTGGAGGATGACTCCATGGAGGATAGTGATGTAGAAATGCCTGTGAAGAGGGCAACTCCACCCTCTTCAGTATGGTCTGATAGAAAGGTAAGGGTAGTGTGAAGGCTGGTTCTGTAACCAGTCATGTAAAGAAACGTAGGAGAAAATTAACTCGGAGTATTGATCTGGTACGTATGAAGGACTTAGCCGCTAAATTAAAAGTCTCTGAAAAAATTGAGCAGGTTGTTACCGTTGAAGTTCACCGTGACCAAGGCCAGGAAGAGTCACCGACACGTAGCGAGGGCACAGTACAAACAGTGAGTGGGGATCATGGTAATGAGAACATG
>WNGS01072847.1:9645217-9656450 GCA_020271785.1 Procambarus virginalis
TACAACTACTATATAAGAAAAATGTCTGTCCAAGGGTAGGATGCCAGACGTTGGGGGTAGTCTTCACCCACTTTCAGGGGCGAATGGGGTGGAATACGAACGGACATAAGATGGTCAGTGTTTCTTAGTTAAAGACTTCATGAAATATTTACATGTAAAGAAACCCCCCTATGTGATTTTTCATGGAGTTAAGTGTGAAACATTTCATGTTTCACATAGAGTTTTCAGTGCTTCTTAATAAATTTTGTAAAGGAAGGGGAGACGGTGGCAAAGGGGGAGGATGGGGACAGAGAATGAGAGGAACCGGGAAGTAGAGAGTGCCTTGTGTAGTGGTTGCATGAGGGGGCTGGACGGCCCTTGAGGGATGAGGGTGGACGAGGTACGAGTGGGTACCAAGAGCGAGGTGGACGAGGGACTGTGGGGTGATTCAAGGGGATAAGTGACTTGGTGCAGCCTGCAGCCCATTCTCACAGCAAATCCATTATCACGAACACACCAAACTCAACTCAAGACCACCTGGTAGTTTTCTATCGATATGTTGTTGATGGTTCTGTAAGGATATTATGGTTCCAGAAATAGTCTCACATGTAAGAATTCGCAAGTGACCATACCAGTAATCTGAGAATAATCTTAAGTTATAACTATATTATATTATAAATAGTTGGTTTAAAATATTAAAATTATATGCTGAACATATTTTCTTTCAAATGGTCTGAAATATTTGGTTTTCTATAAACATAATTCTCGGGTACACTCAAATAGTTTCCGAACGCCATATTTCACATTTTCGTCAATAATAAACAGTAATAGTGTACCCAAGTGTAATGAAACCTAACCATGGATAGAGTAGATAATACCATTAATTACACAGTGGTTTCGAATCCATTACCTTCAGGGGATCTCCTCCCTGAGCACAAGTTGAGATAACCCTTCCACATTTTCTGTAACCAAGTTTGTAACTCCTTTTTATAATAAAGTTTAAGAAAATAAACATTTACATATATAAAGGAAAGGGGGTGGTAGGAGAAGACAGTATTTGAAAGCGCAAGTGGGAACCCGAAGAGGCACTCCCGCGTGCTGCATATCTTCTTCCTCGAGGTTAAGGGTTCCTACAAACACGATCAGAGGTGGGACCCCCGACTAATCCCGGCCTGTGATACTTCCTCTCTCTTCCTCTCTCTCTATTATATATACAGAGAGAGAGAGAGAGGAATACAGGATTGAAATAGCTGTATCCGTTGTACCAGCCTTCATACCGAGCAGAAGCACAGAACATCACACACAAACATATTCCCACAGTCGTCCGACTCTTGTGTGAGATCAGCGTAGTCAGCCCTCGCATCGGGCATGTAGCTGCAAATCTCTTGTCCAAACAAGTAGGCATCCATCAGTCTCAGGAGGCTATGGGGTTGGGCTCTGGTCGTCGGTCTGGAGTGGCCCCTTGTGGCCGCTCTATCTATAGATATAGATGCTAATAATTAAATTGACCAAACTTTTCAACTAAAAAGTTCATCAACGACAGTTTAATTTAGTTCTGTGTCACGTGCATGGTCTTAGTTACCACTAACTCCGCCTCTTATAATTACAGATCCTTATCTCTCTTTATCATTACATTGAGGTCAAATTTTCTGAGGTTAACCTGAGATAATCAGCCAAAGTAATTCCAAATATGAGCTGTGTGTCAAGTCCATTAATGAGGACTTGATTGAGGAAGTTCAAAGGGAAATAAAAACACCATTTCGGGATTAATTTGACGTTCATGTTTTGGCTTTCGGCATCAGCAGCTGCAGCGTCCACGTTCGTTAGAAACTGTTTTGCATGTTAATTGTTGGTGCTGCATCGCCCTCCTCACCCACCTCTCTAGAGAGAGAGAGAGAGAGAGAGGAGAGGAGAGGAGAGAGAGAGAGAGAGAGAGAGAGAGAGGAGAGAGGAGAGAGAGAGGAGACTGCAGGCTAAGAGCTATTATCCTATAGCTTATCTGTAGCCTTTTCCCAAGCAACTGATCTATTTAATTAAATTATTGGCTTTCATTAGATATAAGCGTTATTTAATCTTAAGTAATTATAATATAAGGTACAGGATGAAGCTCGAGCCAACTGTCGGAGGCTAGCCGCAAGCATCTGGCCTCCAACCGTGGACGGAAATTCTCTCTTAAGATATAATTATAATGCATTTACTAGCAAAATATTAATGTTCAGCATTCTGTGTTTAATATGGGTTAAATTCTACAATCGTTATTGTAAATCTCTTTACCTTGTTAACTTCTAATTCTAAGGTTTACTTACCTTACTAGCTAACAGTTGTAGTAAATCTACATAAAATGAACAGTCTGACAAACAGTACTATGTACTATTTCCTTGTTAAACCTAATCTCGATTAATTGATAGATAAAAAACGGAAGACATAAAATTAAAGCAATCTTCATCTCAAAATATTACACAATAAAAGGTCTGAGAAGATAATAAACCGCCAGATCTTTCGTTCAAGATATGCGGATTTAATTTCAGAACTATAATTATTTTAAATATATATGAAATTCTTTGAAACACTAATCATGGTTTGCAAAAAAATAAGCCATAAAAGGGTCACCAGGAACATGAGGAAGGTCCTTGTGCGTGCGTTCGTCAAGGCGTTACCTGAAGACTAACTGAGCTGGGGATTAACTTGGTGATCCTTCGTGACACGAAACATTGGCTGTGGGGCCGTCAGCTCCTGCATCACGGCAACAAACGGTCCCAGCGCACGGTTTTCAGTCGTGTGAAGGAGACGTTTGTTGACGGGTGTGAACGTTCCTGTGCACACCACCTCCTGTGATTTTCTGTGTTCTTACCTAACACACAATTTTCAGGCTCGAGCTTCAGCTCTTGGGCTCCGCTTTGCCGACTATTGGTGGTTTAATATAATAAATCCAAACTTGTTTGCTTTAAGTCATACCATCCTTTAAAACCTGGCTCCCCTCATCCTCGATGCAAAGAACCCCTCATATTATATTGTTGCATAAGCCTATCAATATACACAGGAGGTGAGAGCAAGAATCAGACAATAAGTGTACACTATTTACACGCAGGGACATGGAAACTGCCAGATTAAATGAGACAAGTTACAGAGGTTCTGTGCCAGACCAAATGTATATACACTACCACACACACAGACACCACACATAGACACCATACACAGACACCACACACCAAACACCACACATAGACACATAGACACCATACACAAACATCACCCATCGTGATGTGGGAGGAGAGGACCTTTAGAAAGAGCACAGGGGGCATGGGGGGATGCTGGAAAGGTTAGGTCAGACTGGGAAAATGACTGTTGATTGTTAACGTGTGTTTTATCGTGATGCTACAATCGTGTCGAACAAAAATATCCTCAAGCATTATGGAAATTGTTTAATTAATAAAAACAAAACACGATGATACAAATTGGACACATGAGCTTATATGCCATACGGTGAGCTGCATTTTTCACCCACTGACAATTTTTCGGGATTAAATGCTAGGTATTTTCAATTGCACACGCTGGTGATGTTGTTATTGCGAGCGTGACCAGGTGGGAGGGTGGTACGAGGGGATAGGGTGAGGGGTAGTACGAGGGGATAGGGTGTGAGGGTAGTACGAGCCACCGGAGTATAAAATATATGTAGTAGATATAACAGAGGAAAAATAGATTGGTTAGAAAGGCGGGGTCCAAGAGATAAAGCTCGATTCTGCAGACACGCATAGTAAATACACACACACGCACACACACACACACACAGGCTAGAAGTAATCAGACTATCCACGCATGCTTTAATAGTTAAAACAGCTTTTAACAGCAAGAATAATAACAGGAAATTAAAGCAATGACAGTGCTCCATAACTGGTGATCAGTGGCTGCGTGTTGTTTATAGAAGGAAGGCGAGGGTCTCCAAGACGCACTCCAGCACACACACACACGCACTTGTACTGGAGACCCTTGCCCTCACCTCACGTGGTGTGAGTGTGAAGACAGTGAGGCTCTCACCCTCACCCGTCACTGGCTCCGTATTAACGCCGTCAATAAACCCCTGAACTATATGTTTAACACATCTCTAACCCTGTCCATGAAGGACAGAAGAGAATGTATATATGTTGGTTAGCATTGTAAATGTGTGGCCACGTCTGTGGTAGAAAATAATAATAATGAAAAAACAAAAAACTCAACATTGTTGTTGTTTAAGATTCGCTACTTGGAACAAAAAGTTCCAAGCAGCACGGGTTATGGTGAGCCCGTAATAATGATCAACCTCTCGATTAGACTGATGAGGAAAGCGCGTTGTCAATAGTTTCCCATTCTCGGTAACAGGAAGCTTGCTAGGGTTATCGAAGGTGCCCTTATGGATAGTTGTCTAACTCCCAGGATCCTATGTACGGCTAAGTAGTTATAGGTGAACAGGAAACCTGCTGCGGGAATTGAGCTCGAGGTCTGTCGGTTGTGTACTGATTCCGCCGCCCACTGCGCTACAGAACCCAGCAAAATGTCAATCTAGGTCGTAGAGGGACCAGCGAGGCCGTCGTAAATCTACACTTAAGATATTTTATGCATGTAGGGATTTTGGGCGGTAGTTTCCCCTGAAGTTAAGACTGGTCGCTTTCCCTTGCTGAAAGTTTTGGCTGATTCATCACTCTATGGCTGTTTGCTTCTTCACGCTTCCAATAATTGTGTGTTATGTGTTATGTGTTATACAAGTGATATACAATAATTGTGTGTCACTTGAGGGTGAGATAATTTTGCCATATGCTATTGTATTTATGTAAATATTTCTTCTTTTTTACACCCTGGTAATACCTTTCAGTAATTTATCTGTCTCCCTTCTCTCTTCTTTTCTAGCCACGTAAGGTTTAGCTCATTTAATTTTTTTTATTGCAAATCATTTCATTTTTTGCTAATGTGCTTTTTGATGTAAGGGCTTCATAGTGGGGCTGCATACTCTAGGTTTGGTCTTACGTAGTAGTGTACAGTTATTTGAACCACCTCTTTATTTATCTTCCTGGTTATTGTTTGACGTACGCTAGTTTAATGTGTGCCGTTAACGGTAGCCTGTTTATATATCTCTCTTGTGTGTATTCACCTAGTTGTGCTTGCGGGGGTTGAGCTCTGGTCTTCGTACCGCCTCTCAACTGTCAATCAATTAACTGTTACTAACTGCTAACCAACTAATTCCCCTCCCCCAACACACACACACAGGAAGCAGCCCGTAACAGTTGTCTAACTGCTAGGTTCCTGTTTACTGCTAGGTAACAGGAGCATCAGGGTGAAAGAAACTTTGACCATTGTTTCTCGCGGGCGCCGGGAATCGAACCCTGGACCACAGGATTACGTGTGCATCGTGCTTCCCACTCAGCTACCGGCCCCGTGTGTGTGTGTGTGTGTACTCACCTATATTCACCTATTTGTGCTTGCGGGGGTTGAGCTTTGGCTCTTTGGTCCCGCCTCTCAACTGTCAATCAACTGGTGTACAGATTCCTGAGCCTACTGGGCTCTCTCTTATCTACATTTGAAACTGTGTATGGAGTCAGCCTCCACCATATCACTGCCTAATGCATTCCATCTTGTGTGTGTGTGTGTGTGTGTGTGTGTGTGTGTGTGTGTACTCACCTAGTTGTACTCACCTAGTGTGTGTGTGTGTGTGTGTGTGTGTGTGTGTGTGTGTGTGTGTGTGTGTGTGTGTGTGTGTGTGTGTGTGTTTTAACCTATCTGTGCTACGACCTTTTGATATCTCCCATGTTTGCCTGTCCAGTGTGTTTCTTTAATTGCATTTCTCCTGGGCGCCCGAGCCTGGCGTAATATATCAGTGATATGCCTAACTGAGTGCATATATATGACTGTAATGTCCAAGCGATATATGAATTTAAGTGTGAACTGCATTTGCGCGTTTAGTTTATCAACGCCATGTGTATAAATGTATTAACGGTGTACAAAGCATACATCTAAATTTTATTTTAATATATAATGGATTCACTTTTGTGAGTGCGCCGCTGTGAAAGGATTAATTACGTTTTTTTTCGGATTTGTCTCTGCGCCTGAACATGTATTTACGAAAACCCGGAGGGAAGGGGGGGGGATGGTATTTAGTACTATGTAAAGTACTGCTGCTGTTTGTTGAACTGGGACGAGCGCGATGTCATGAACTGCTCTCTCTCTCTCTCTTTCTCTCACACACACAATCTAAAATCTAATTCCCGAACCACACACAGTGGACAAACGCAGCAGCCTACGCTAAATTAGCCAACGTCCGTGTATCCTTTTACAAACTTGCACAAAAGAGACTTTTGTGCAGAGTAGAACGCACCGGAGTCGAAGAGGAAAATGAAGGACATGATAGCGAAATATGTGATACTCAGGGTAATTGACAAAATAGACAAAGCAACATTGTTCTAACCTTGGAACAGATGAACGAGAGCGCGTGAATGACAACTGTAGACACAAATGTCACGAAGAATTCAGGAAGAACATTTTTCAACAGCTGTCAGTGGAATACGTTTGATGAAGAAGTCGTTGAACATAACTCAATACACGATTTTGGACGCAAATGTGGTAAAAAAAATCGTATCAAGCTAGTCACTACTGCATTAAAGAAGGTCTGTGAGCCCCGCCAAGTGTGGCTCCAGGTTAACTCTCCCTACCTTGTGAGATGGTGTGGTCAATCAGCCCCGGAATTAAGACTCTTGGCCACATCCAATATATAATCGCTGTGAAATATCATTCAGATGGTGATGATATAGGTGGGTGATGCTTCAAATGATGATGCAGGTGGTGATACTTCAGATAATGATGTAGGTGATGATACTTTAAATGTTGATGATGTAGGTGGTGATGATGTAGATGGTGATGATGAAGATGGTGATAACAGGGGTAGGTTAACATCTACTACGGGCTCACCATAGCCCGTGCTACTTGGAACTTCTTGTTCCAGGTAGCAAATCTTTAACAACAACAACAACGATAACAGGGGAGTCCCAAGGCGCCCTTCCCTCGAGAAATGTTCCTGGGAATAGCAAAAACAAGAGAGATTACCAAGGCTGTTTGGCTGGACACTGCACTTTCTTAAAGAGAATCTTAGAGAACACGCTTAATCTTATAAGACATTGGAGTGGACACAGTAAGTCATTGGCATAGTTTAATGGAACACGGGAGTAGATACACAAGTTCAACACAGTTTGATGGAACATGGCTGCCCCGTGTGAAGATAAGGAGCAACAGGGTGTAAGGCGACCACACACACACACACACACACACACACACACACACACACACACACACCACACACACACACACACACACACACACACACACACACACACACGCACGCACGCACACGTAATTTCAAAATTATATTTGGCAAAATTTGGGAGTCATTGCATTAGATTGCATTGCATCCTCTTCATAAACCACAACACCATCCACCTCATAAACCACGAGGTCTTCCTCCTTATAAACCACGAGACCTCCCTCATAAACCACGAGACCTTTCTCATAAACCACGAGACCTCCCTCATAAACCACGAGACCTTTCTCATAAACCACGAGACCTTCCTCATAAACCACGAGACCTTCCTCATAAACCCCGAGACCTGCCTCATAAACCACGAGACCTTCCTCATAAACCCCGAGACCTGCCTCATAAACCACGAGACCTTCCTCATAAACCACGAGACCTTCCTCATAAACCACGAGACCTTCCTCATAAACCACGAGACCTTCCTCATAAACCACGAGACCTTCCTCATAAACCACGAGACCTTCCTCATAAACCACGAGACCTTCCTCATAAACCCCGAGACCTTCCTCATAAACCCCGAGACCTTCCTCATAAACCCCGAGACCTTCCTCATAAACCCGAGACCTGCCTCATAAACCACGAGACCTTCCTCGTAAACCACGAGACCTTCCTCATAAACCCCGAGACCTTCCTCATAAACCCCGAGACCTGCCTCATAAACCACGAGGTCTTCCTCATAAACCACGAGGTCTTCCTCATAAACCACGAGGTCTTCCTCATAAACCACGAGACCTCCCTCATAAACCACGAGATCGTTGTGGTAATAAAAATCTCAACATGTGAGTGGGGAACATGGAGAGAAAATCTGGTCTGAATGGACCTGAAAATGAATAAAGCGAGGCATGAAGGTATAATCTGACCATCCTTTCGGGATTTTTGTGGATTTGTATAATGTGGGGGGAGGAGATCTCTCGGCTGGTGGCAAGTGTGTGTGTGTGTGTGTGTGTGTGTGTGTGTGTGTGTGTGTGTGTGTGTGTGTGTGTGTGTGTGTGTATCTTTAAGTTTTGAGCTCGTGAGTCTGTGTAAGATAGTGTGTGTATTGTGGGCCACTTGCCTTGGCCATCCGCCTTGGCCATCAGCTCTTGTGTGCAGGTTTAATGACTAAAAGTTTAATGAAATTGCAAAGGAAGAATTTAAAATTATATCCTGATAGAGAAGATGCCTTGAGGCGTGGCCCCCTCTCAGGTGGACTTGGTCGGTAGGAGTCGGTAAACATGAAATTGTAGTGTTTTCATACAATGAGCTTTTCGCAATGTCGGGTGGTGGAGTTTCTTTACAGGGGGGCGGGCGGCTTCCAACACTAGAACAGAACACATTAAATTTCCCGATGATGAGACAAAATAACGTGGCTGAAGAATGTTGACCAGACCAAACACTAGAATATGAAGAGACGACGACGTTTCGGTCCCTCCTGGACCATTATCAAGTCTATTGTGAAGAGACGATTGATTGATTGATGAAGATTAAGCCACCCAAAAGGTGGCACGGCATGAATAGCCCGTAAGTGGTTGTCCTTTTGAGCCATTACCAGTATCATTAGCTGATACTGGAGATCTGTGGAGGTGCGACTGCACCCTGCGTGACGGGAGAAGTCTCCTGTCGAAGAGATGAGAAAGGCACGGGTATATGTAAGGCAAGAAAGAGGTGAGGAGGAGGAATCTTGGAGGAAGGTAAATTTAGACATATTCAGGAATGTAGAATTCACAGAGAAAGAAATGTAGAATTTTAAAGCTCAATGAGTATGAAAAAATTTGTTGGATATGCAAAAATAAACTATCATTTTCCAGCACGTTCAGTAGAGAATATCACTTAGAACCGTGAAGTATTACACAACACAGATTGTAAATATACTGCCAAACTAAATATCAGCACAGTGCTGAATTATTTATATTAATATGTCTGAGGTGGGGACAGAAACCTGACGGTACGTCTGAGGTGGGACAGAAACCTGACGGTACGTCTGAAGGGAGATTTTCTATTCTGCTCCCCCCTTGTTTACTTCTTCCCTTTCACGTCAGCTATTTTTTTAAGTTTCCCTCCTATTTCCCTGCTACTCCGCCTTCACCTGCCCCACCACTCTCCTACATCACTTCTCTCCCCCCTTATTCACTTTTTCACCCCATCAGTAGTCCTCTTTGTCGTTTTATACTATACCCTTCTCTCTACCTCCTCCTCTCTCTCTCGTCTCCCTTCCTTCCTTCCCGTCTGCCTGCTGCCTCCCCCTACCAGTCAATGTGTCGCATCCATGGATAAAACAGCAAAACACCCCAATTCCGCTTTACATACTGTTCCGTCGCTGCCTGTGCCCTCCGTTTCTCCCTCTGCCAGCGTTTCGTCTCCCCCCTGTCCCCTAGCTGCTTTGCCACTCTCTCCTCTCCCTGCGTTCTTCTTTCCCCTTCCCCTCCATCGAGCCCTCCAACCAAGACACTCTCCCTCTCCCTCTCCCTCCATCTCCCTAGCCGATTCCCCCTTGTTCCCTCTGTGTCCCAATTTAATTCCCTCACTTCCTCCCCTTCGTCGGGAGAGGACTGTGTTTTAGGGGGCTATCAAGAGGAACTTATCAAAATACGGAGTGCTGGTGTGGGTTCCGCCATGTGTGGTGCGTATTTGTCTGATGTTTGATTAAGTTGGCAGACGTGTTTCGGGCAATGTAGGTTACAGGGCCTGCGGGGAGACAGAGATGGGACATAACGAGAGAAAAGAGGGTACCCGCGGGTTCAGGTTTATTGACATAACCACGGTGGGACACACAAGCACACACACCACCACACACACACGAACACAACACACAACACATCACCAACACCACACCACACACACAATGAAGGGAAGAAGATATAGATATGTGAACATATAAAATACTCTGGTAATTGACAATGAGCGTGAAATAGTAGTGAAATGTTCACAAATAATAACAGAAGCGATGGGACATGGGTGGAACATTGACTCAGATGATCACAGATATGTTAGTGAAGTTTTCTTTTAGCGTGAGAGTAGTGAAAAATTGAAATGCACTTGGGGAACAGGTTGTGGAAAGCAAACTCTATTCATACTTTTAAATTAGTATGATAGAGAATGGACAGGAGTCATTGCTGTAACAACCGAGGATGGGAGGCTAAAGAGAAGGCCGGATCAAGAGTCAATGCTCTTGATCCTGCAAGCGACGATAGATAGTTGAGTACAAAGAGGTGAATGATCACACACAGCACACACAGCACAAACATTCACACACACACAAACACACACACAAACAAGCGAAACACACACACACACACACACACACCCACACTATAATAATGGAGTTATTGCTTTGAGGACCGAGAAGCACTGGCAATGGTGGGAGGCTAAAGTGCTCGATTCCTACACGCCAATTATGTACTTTGCACAGAACTAGACAATATCCCTGTGACAGACAAGAGAAACGCGAGAAACAAAGACAGACTATAGCAGATTCATAGAGACGATTGACAGACAAAGCCTAGCGGGTACGGTCCACTGGTGACAACACAGACAGAGCCAGCGGGTTACGGTCACAGTTGGAAGACATCAGCCAGCGGTACGGGAGGTCACTGGTGGACAAGCACAGTCCAGCGGTACTCATGGTCACTGGGATCAACACAGACAGGAGCACACTCTCAATCACGAGCGCGATAGACAGATATTACTACTGTCTTTTGTAAAGTTTTATTTACATAACTTTTATACTGGAAAAAGTAGGCACTATCTATGCTTTGCTCTATCTCGGTGGTCCGACTCTATACTGTGGTATACTATGTATGATCTACTTTAAATGATCATAACTAGTCGTGTGCTACGTTTAATCTACTCCGTCTGTAATCTAACTTTCATCTGTGATCTAACTATTCAGTGTCTCAGGGTTACACATATGAGAATTCCTTCCAATCAGTGAAGTTCAAGTAT
>WNGS01072847.1:9657756-9674474 GCA_020271785.1 Procambarus virginalis
TTTTTCATATTAAATCACAACGTGTTGACAGCAAACTTGCAAAAGTCATAACTAAACGTTGATCACAATTTTAATGACGGTGATCTTTGATAAACCCAAACCTTAACAACCCTAACTACTATCCTCGTTATCTCTCCATCTCTGTACGGTCGAGGCCATTCCCTCTTTCCTTATCATTGCCTCTCCCTAAATTACTTCCATCTCACCCTCCCCCCCCCCCGTCAGAGCCTTGAATGTATGATGGTCACGAATCGATTTTATTCAGAGTTAATTCACCAACTCTTAATTAATCCATTCACAGTCCTCTGGATATGACGAATCTTTTTTTTTTCAAAATGATTCCGCTAAAGAGGAATTTAATCTCTCCCACCAAGTCTATATCTATGGTGAGAACTTTTAACGTGTTGGAAATGGCGGGAAGTGAATAGTGGAAGGGGGATGGGAGGGGAGGGACGAGGGATAGAGTGGGAGGGTAATAATGGGGAGGGGGGGTGGGGGGCGGTGATGGGAAGGGTGATATGTAGAGTGGGTGAGGCTGGGGGGGGGGGGAAGAATATAAACATTGACTGCTGAGTTGTAAACATTAAAAAAGTAAACATTAAATGTAAACATGAATGTAAACATTAAATGTAAACATGAATGTAAACATTAAATGTAAACACGAATGTAAACATTAAATGTAAACATGAATGTAAACATTAAATGTTTAAATGTAAACACTAAAAGTAAACATGAAAGTAAACACTAAATGTAAACATAATGTAAACATAAATGTAAACATTAAATGTAAACAATAAATGTAAGCATAAACGTAAACACTAAATGTAAACATTAACAGGTGAGCTGTGGAAGAATATAAACATTGACTGCTGAGCTGAAAGCGACAATATTATGAGCGCTTCTGGTAGTATTATGCGGGCCAGACGAATGCCAATGAAAGGAGAACGAGCTGCCAACACTCGGGTTGAAGCTGTTGGGCACAAATAATTCCAAAACTACATTACTCAGCCTCTGCATAAGAGCCTATTTTCCCGAGTAGAGTGACTGAGCCTTACGCCACTCTTGCTTCCAGAGTGATGATTAAAGGTGCTTAACGATCGGAGCGGCATTGTTTAACTTCAGGCAATGATAAGAGGTTTTAATGAAGGCCTGAATACAAGTTACACACAGACCGGGAAGACCATTGGCCTGGGAGGACCACAGACTGGGTGGACCATTGCCCGGGGAGGACCACAGGAAGAAGATAGAGAGAGAGAGAGATCAAACACAGAAAGAAAGGGCAAGAATTAAGATTTATTCACCCCCCCTCCCCCAGTTCACACCAACACCTCCTCCCTCTGTCAAATAAAACTTCAAGAAGGGTTTGAGGTAATTAACTAAATCTTGGCCAAGACGGAGGAGGAAGTCTGGGAATATCGACTCCAAGTTTGCGTGCTATGAGGTTTTACCATTATAAGTTTTAAGGTCGAGTTAATATTCCAATGTCAGGGGACTTTTTAATTTCTCTTTGGCTGGATACCGGAGACTTGTGGAAAAAGAATGGATTTTCGATACCGGGAAGTTCATGGAGACTTAAGAGAGTTTAGGAAGGCGTCGTCGTGTGGTAGGACCGGAATATATGTCCGTGGCTACCGGGTAAAAGTACCGTGGTTATGGCATACCGGGACCGGTGTTAGAGTGAATACTGAGTTAGAGACATGGTCGGTGTAGTGTGTGTGCGTCTTATAGTGCGTGAGTGTATTCGTAAGTGTGTGTAATTGTAAAACTGTGTGTGTTCGAAAGTGTGTTTGAACCTATGTGGGGTGTGTGTGTGTGTGTGTGTGTGTGTGTGTGTGTGTGTGTGTGTGTGTGTGTGTGTGTGTGTGTGTGTGTGTGTGTGTGTGTGTGTGTGTGTGACTATAAGCACTCAAAACCAAACACTCGACCAATTATGAAGAGCCAACTTACACCTAGCGTACTACCTATAGTGCCTAGGAACGTCCTAGCACCTGCAAGACCTAGGGAGAGAGAGAGAGAACTATCAGTTTACAACTCATGCCCCAACCCGGCCTATCACCGAGAATCTAAGACCAGATTATTAGGTCCCTTACACCATATAACTCTCTCTCTCTCCTCTCACCAGAATAGCGTATATATTGCTGTCTTTACCCATTTGAATACACTTTTCCTCGGCTTCCGAGGACCTCAATCACAATGGGAAGGTGTTTCATCCAATATCAACACACAATGGATTTTTTGTTTTGCTTTTTGTGTATGTCCGTCATAAAAAGTGAGCATGTTTCGTGACCGCTAAGCAATCACTAGCTCGTGTGTTCTGTGACCAATAGCAAACCGCTTAATTCTGCTTAATAACATTTAGAAACAAACCAGAGTGATGCCTAGCTCTTCTAATTAATCATGTTCCCCATTGTGCTGTGAAATTATGGAAGCCTCTTTAGTCTCGTGCTTTGAAATCTGTCATTGTCCTGTTGCACGTACCATGAGCAGACGTTAAGTTATATAAAGCTCTCATTACCAAGCCTAACCGTTCTGTTAGGCTTGTCAGTTATGGTCCCCTGATCTTTTTTCTTGGAGAAGGTCTGGAACACTCTCCCGGGAAGAGCTGCCGACCTTCCAAGCGTCCGTTGAGGGGCTTAGGAAGCATCCTGCTGACGACTCTGAGGGAGTTGCCACCAACACCATCACACATCCTTAGCAGAATTAGTGAGACTTTGCCGCGCCGGGCTCTTTGCTCGCTCTGGGGCTCTTGTAGAGGATTAAGCAGGGGCGGTGCGCTCTGAGTAGTGCGCCTGCAGGCCTCTGCTCCACGTCCTGGCGGAGGAAGTCACAGCTGCAGCTCACTGAGTGGGACGGAAGGCTATACCGGGTTTTGTTTGGACAAGAGATTTGCAGCTACATGCCCGATGCGAGGGCGGACTACGCCTGATCTCACACAAGAGTCGGACGACTGTGGGAATATGTTTGTGTGTGATGTTCTGTGCTTCTGCTCGGTATGAAGGCTGGTACACGGATACAGCTATTTCAATCCTGTATTCCTCTCTCTCTCTGTATATATATAGAGAGAGAGGAAGAGAGAGGAAGTATCACAGGCCGGGATTAGTCGGGGGTCCCACCTCTGATCGTGTTTGTAGGAACCCTTAACCTCGAGGAAGAAGATATGCAGCACGCGGGAGTGCCTCTTCGGGTTCCCACTTGCGCTTTCAAATACTGTCTTCTCCTACCACCCCCCTTTCCTTTATATATGTAAATGTTTATTTTCTTAAAACTTTATTATAAAAAAGGAGTTACAAACTTGGTTACAGAAAATGTGGAAGGGTTATCTCAACTTGTGCTCAGGGAGGAGATCCCCTGAAGGTAATGGATTCGAAACCACTGTGTAATTAATGGTATTATCTACTCTATCCATGGTTAGGTTTCATTACACTTGGTTACACTATTACTGTTTATTATTGACGAAAATGTGAAATATGGCGTTCGGAAACTATTTGAGTGTACCCGAGAATTATGTTTATAGAAAACCAAATATTTCAGACCATTTGAAAGAAAATATGTTCAGCATATAATTTTAATATTTTAAACCAACTATTTATAATATAATATAGTTATAACTTAAGATTATTCTCAGATTACTGGTATGGTTCACTTGCGAATTTACATGTAGACTATTTCTGGAACCATAATATACTTACAGACCATCACAAATATATAGAAAACTCCAGGTGGTTGATGTTGAGTTTGGTGTTTCGTGATAATGGACTTGCTGTGAGAATGGGCTGCAGGCTGCACCCAAGTCACTTATCCCCTTGATCACCCCACATTCCCTCGTCCACCTCGCCTTGGTACCCACCTACGTCCCTCCCCTCGTCCTCCACCCTCTCATCCTCTCTATTTTCCTCCACCCCCTCTTCCACCCCAACCTCCCCCCCCCTTTCCACCCCGTCTCCCCTTCCTTTACAAAATTTATTAAGAAGCACTGAAAACTCTATGTGAAACATGAAATGTTTCACACTTAACTCCATGAAAAATCACATAGGGGGTTTCTTTACATGTAAATATTTCATGAAGTCTTTAACTAAGAAACACTGACCATCTTATGTCCGTTCTGTATTCCACCCCATTCGCCCCTGCAAAGTTGGGTGAGACTACCCCCAACGTCTGGCATCCTACCCTTGGACAGACATTTTTCTTATATAGTAGTTGTAGTAGGCATCCATCAGTCTCAGGAGGCTATGGGGTTGGGCTCTGGTCGTCGGTCTGGAGTGGCCCCTTGTGGCCGCTCTATCTATAGATATAGATGCTATATAATTATAATTGACCAAACTTTTCAACTAAAAAGTTCATCACGACAGTTTAATTTAGTTCTGTGTCACGTGCATGGTCTTAGTTACCACTAACTCCGCCTCTTATAATTACAGATCCTTATCTCTCTTTACTCATTAACATTGAGGTCAAATTTTCTGAGGTTAACCCTGAGATAATCAGCCAAAGTAATTCCCAATATGAGCTGTGTGTCCAAGTCCATTAATGAGGACTTGATTGAGGAAGTTCAAGGGGAAATAAACACCATTTTCGGGATTAATTTGACGTTCATGTTTTGGCTTTCGGCATCAGCAGCTGCAGCGTCCACGTTCGTTAGAAACTGTTGCCTGTTAATGTGGTGCTGCATCGCCCTCCCTCACCCACCTCTCTAGAGAGAGAGAGAGAGAGNGCGGTGCACCACTGCCCTAGTCTCAGCCACTGACAATCTTCACCCCAAAGTCTCTCCTACAACGTGAATCTGTCCAGATTTACCTCATTCATCCCGTAAAATGATCCTAATATCACTTCCCAAGTTTACAACGTGATACTCACACGCCTAATTCTTCAGCGAGATGAGGTCCTTCTGAAACTGCGCCGAGTTCTGACACCAAACAGCCTCGCTCCCGTAGGCACAGACAGGTTAGAACAGACCATCAAGCTGCTCACTCAATACAACGCGCATACAAAATGCAGGTTCCGGCCGGTGGTCAGCCAGCGACAGCACCCATCTGAACATTTAGCGAGTATTCGAGCGCGATTTCCCAATGGTGTCTCTGATTTGCAAGTAATGAACAGGTAAAAGCGCCAGCGGAATTCAGAGGAACGCGCTCAAACACACACACACACACACACTCGATTTCTCCTCTCATCTATGTTATTAAATTATGGTTAGTTTTTCATTTCGTATAAACTATATTTTCATGTCAAAATACAATAGAATCATATTAGGTGGTGGTGAGGCTGGAGCCAACTGTGTGCCAGAGCCTTCACCTTCTCTCTTGACTGCACCTCAAGCTTATCTACTCAATTGCTGATGGATGTTGTTCATGAGAATGGCAGGGTCAGCATGAGACTGCTGATGGCTGAGCGTCTTGAATTGTTAATGCCATCTTCTGGCAGGTGTAAAATCTTGATAGAACATTGTTCTTGCACATAATAGTAAGGCAGCCAACATTTGTGCTCTGATGAAGGTTCTGATGTACTGATCAGCCCAACCAAATCGAGTCAGATTAGAGACGAAACGTCTTACGTGGGTCTCTACCTCGTCCACAATTCAGATAAAATGATGTGGAGTAGGTCATCCAAGAGAGAGAGAGGAAACATTCTCAAGATGGAAGTGAACTTGCACTCCATAGAATGTTGTGCAGCCACTGCTGTCGAGAAGATACGAGATGCGCCTAAATGGTCTCCCTGGTACGCTCTCGTGGGAACACTCCTGATAATTGCAGGTGCTAGTTACCTCAAGTACTTACACTCTGCCTCCTATTCCAGCGGCAGCCTTTTATGTGAGGTCGCCTACTTGCTGCCTCAGACCTCACACCTAGCTTGGCCTCACGCCCGTGCCTCACCTCGACCCTATCCCCCACCCTTACCCCTACCACAGGCAACCTCCTCCTCCTCCTCCTCCCCATTCAGTGAGGTTGAGAGCGCGCGTTTGATGGTAAATTTAGTCTTTTCAGAGGTCAAAATATACCACTGAGATGCTTACACAGTGTATGTGCGGCCAGTCGTGTAAAGCCGCGCCATGACGGAATTTTGCACTGTTTTGAATGTTGGCAGTTCCCAGAGACGACCCCTGGATGTTGGCAATTCCCAGAGACGACCCCTGGATGTTGGCAGTTCCCAGAGACGACCCCTGGATGTTGGCAGTTCCCAGAGATGACCCCTGGATGTTGGCAGTTCCCAGAGACGACCCCTGGATGTTGGCAGTTCCCAGAGATGACCCCTGGATGTTGGCAGTTCCCAGAGATGACCCCTGGATGTTGGCAGTTCCCAGAGATGACCCCTGGATGTTGGCAGTTCCCAGAGACGACCCCTGGATGTTGGCAGTTCCCAGAGATGACCCCTGGATGTTGGCAGTTCCCAGAGACGACCCCTGGATGTTGGCAGTTCCCAGAGACGACCCCCTGGATGTTGGCAGTTCCCAGAGACGACCCCTAGATGTTGGCAGCTCCCAGAGACGACCCCTAGATGTTGGCAGCCCCAGAGACGACCCCTAGATGTTGGCAGCCCCAGAGACGACCCCTAGATGTTGGCAGCCCCAGAGACGACCCCTAGATATTGGCAGCCCCAGAGACGACCCCCTGGATGTTGGAAAAATAAATAAATATCAACCGAACAATGTCTTTACTTTTTAGTAGTGTTTGGAAAGGTACTTGTGCTGAACGGAGGCAAGAGTGAGGGGCGAGGGGGAGGCTTAGGGGGAGGGGGGCCGAGTGGGGGGAGGGTAAATGAAGGTGTTGTGATGGGGGGGGTTGAGGGGAGTGGGGAGGGGTCCTTGCCTCCAGTAACCAGGGCATAAACTGAAATATTTACTAATCTAGACAAATCCGAAGCAAAAGCAAAAATAAAAACGAAAATACTTTTCATATTCAATGAACCTTTAAGGGGAATTTAATTCACTGAGCATTACTGAAAGAGCTGTAATCCGGGGAATTCTATATAAATCTGCGTATTTAACGCAATAACGCAAACTCTGAAAGTCTGAGCCTGGATATACGCAGTGTTTACCGCTGAAACCTTCCAATAGCGAACTCGTAAAACTGAACAGCGAATATTTATTGATCATAACTTTAGTGACACATAATAAAAATTCCTCGCTTTTTACACGGGGACGACAGGCGTACTGGAGCCCAGGCACTTAGCTGGAGCCCAGGCACTTAGCTGGAGCCCAAGCACTTAGCTGGAGCCCAGGCACTTAGCTGGAGCCCAGGCACTTAGCTGGAGCCTAGGCACTTAGCTGGAACCCAAGCACTTAGTTGGAGCCCAGGCACTTAGCTGGAGCCCAGGCACTTAGCTGGAGCCCAGGCACTTAGCTGGAGCCCAGGCACTTAGCTGGAGCCCAGGCACTTAGCTGGAGCCCAGGCACTTAGCTGGAGCCCAGGCACTTAGCTGGAGCCCAGGCACTTAGCTGGAGCCCAGGCACTTAGCTGGAGCCCAGGCACTTAGCTGGAGCCCAGGCACTTACAAGAAACTCCAATACACACTCTTATTCTCCTAAGTACAAAAAAAATCACATTAACCTGATGTATTAATAAGAAATCAGTAGTGGGTTGGGAGGTATACCTGGCCACACCCAATGTACACCTTCTCATCACCGCCTCCACTGAGTACTCTCATATTCACCAATATTTGGGCCTGTACACCAACATTATCATGTACACCAACACAGGCATGTACACCAACACAGGCATGTACACCAACACTGCCATGTACACCAACACAGGCATGCACACCAACACTGCAATGTACACCAACACTGCCATGTACACCAACACTGCAATGTACACCAACACCGCCATGTACACCAACACCGCCATGTACACCAACACCGCCATGTACACCAACACCGCCATGTACACCAACACAGGCATGTACACCAACACAGGCATGTACACACACAGGCATGTACACCAACACCGCCATGTACACCAACACAGGCATGTACACCAACACAGGCATGTACACACACAGGCATGTACACCAACACAGGCATGTACACCAACACAGGCATGTACACCAACACAGGCATGTACACCAACACAGGCATGTACACCAACACAGGCATGTACACCAACACAGGCATGTACACCAACACACAAATACATTAATAAGTTGTCGGAGTAGTGGGTACACCTCACTGTTGAATTTGAATGTTCCCTAAAGTTGTACTGAATGATTCCCCCCGCAGACTCCAGCACGACGCTACACTGATCAGGCACTTCCCCCAGACTCCAGCAGGACGCTACACTGATCAGGTGCTTCCCCCAGACCTCAGCACGACGCTACACTGATCAGGCGCTTCCTCCAGACCCCAGCAGGACGCTACACTGATCAGGCGCTTCCCCCGGACCCCAGCAGGACGTTACACTGATCAGGATCTTCCTCCAGACCCCAGCAGGACGCTACACTGACCAGGAGCTTCCTCCAGACCCCAGCAGGACGCTACACTGACCAGGAGCTTCCTCCAGACCCCAGCACGACGCTACACTGATCAGGAGCTTCCCCCAGACCCCAGCAGGACGCTACACTGATCAGGATCTTCCTCCAGACCCCAGCAGGACGCTACACTGACCAGGAGCTTCCCCCAGACCCCAGCAGGACGCTACACTGATCAGGATCTTCCTCCAGACCCCAGCAGGACGCTACATTGACCAGGAACTTCCCCCCAGACCCAGCAGGACGCTACACTGACCCTTTACTCCCTGCTATCTCAGGAACCCGCCAGACATATTTCAATAACAAATCATCCGTCTTGTTTTGAGTAGGTTTTCCCCTCTGTTTGTGGAGGCAAATGTTGCGTGTTGGTGTTCCCGCGCGAGCAGTCAGGCGCCGCGCGGCGGGGGGCGTGTGTGCGTGCGTGCACCATCACGCAGCCCTCCCTACCGCTGCTCCTGCTGCTCCTTGTTGCCAGGTGCACGCACGCACCGCACTCAACCCGTCCTCCTAATAGCACGTCGTATATTGACATATACTCTACCGAAGGCTAAAAACTTGTCGTACTAGGAACTGGTAGCGGCTCGCGAAATAGGCATAATGTCCCGTTTTCTGTTTTAGGTCCTCTGGTAGGTTAGGATAAGGACACTTTAGTACGACAGTTTCTTGACGTTCGGAACGCTCTCGAGAACGGGTAGTATCATGCGTATTAAAGTTTTTTTTCACCCTGACGCCACTATTCATCTAGCAGTAAATAGGTACCTGGGAGTTAGACAGCTGCTACGGGCTGCTTCCTAGGGATGTGTGTGTGTGTGTATTTACTATTTACTATTTCCGTCTGCAGAATCGAGCTTCATTAGCTCGAGTACCCAAATGAGCCACAGGGACGTTAGAAAGAATTTTTTCAGTGTCAGAGTAGTTAACGGATGGAATGCATTAGGCAGTGATGTGGTGGAGGCTGACTCCATACACAGTTTAAAAATGTAGATATGACAGAGCCCAGTAGGCACAGGAACCTGTACACCAGTTGATTGACAGTTGAGAGGCGGGACCAAAGAGCAAAGCTGAACCCACGCAAGCACAACTAGGTGAGTACAACAACTAGGTTAGTACACACACACACACACACACACACACACACACACACACACACACACACACACACACACACACACACACACACACACACACACACCAGCAGCAGTCGACTGGACACACTGAACGGAGTTTGATATTCGAGATTTGGTTCGCCGGAATCCTCTTCCCTCTGTGTATAAATTTATTGTTGTATAAATGTGTACAGAATGAGCGGGCTTTATGGCATATTGATGCGGGCGCCTCGTGCGGCAAAGGTCACCTCGGAGTGAGAGCCCTGGTGACGGGCTGCATCAGTGGCCCTTTCATCCCAACCCGTTCTCGTAACAATAACGTCGCTTTTCGCTCGTATGTGCGCTATGGCCAAAAATGGACGTAATTTGAAATGAAATCGGTTCACGAAAGTGATGTACTGACCCGTTTTCTATTTGAGTTCTCCGGCTTACTCGGTTAGGGTAGAAGAAACTTTCAATTAACTGTTTTCATGACGTTTTGATATACAATATATAATATAGTATATGCATATATATATATACTTGCATGGTAAACAAGTTAAGGACACTGGCTTGTAGTTCAGTGCCTCTTGCCTGTCACCCTTTTTGTATATTGGGACTACATTAGCCGTCTTTCATATTTTTGGTAGGTCTTCCGTATCCAGTGACTTACTATACACCAGGTGTGTGTGTGTGTGTGTGTGTGTGTGTGTGTGTGTGTGTGTGTGTGTGTGTGTGTGTGTGTGTGTGTGTGTGTGTGTGTGTGTGTGTGTGACTCCTTCAAGCTCTGAATCCTCAAGAGATAACGTTTCCTTTCTGCCAAATTATCTTCTTATACAAATAAGTAAAACATGGATTTAGCCAAAATTTTCATGTCTAAGGTCGCTGGATCAGACTTATCTTCATGTCTAAGGTCCCTGGATCAGACTTATCATCATGGCTACGGTCGCTGGATCAGACTTCCAGATTAATCGGCACCCGTCGGCACCTCTCTTTACTATCGTGGGGAAAAAAAAAATTCAGCCTCAACCGGCTTTATGAAAACAAAATCCAGAAAAAGTCCCGCATGACGTTCACAACGAAAAGAACTTTTAGAATTTAGACTTTTTATGCACATGTCATATATTTTTTTCTGTATTTAAATAGGATTTTTATAATCACTTTTTTTCTGTGTCGGATTCATACTAAAAAAAAAATTAATTCCTTTTAATATGCATATTTCTAAATAACTTTTATTAAAGAACTATCTCTTATTTATTCGTTCATTTTGGGTATAAAGTCCAGTACGTTATTGGGACTTCAGAAAGCAGTCATATAGTGCTGTCAGCAAGCAAATGGGGATCATCAGCAACAGCAGCAGCAGCAGTACTGGAAGCAGCACTACCACCACCCTTCCCCCCTTGCCCACCACCCCCAGAACCCCTACCACAACTATCCCCCCCCCACCCCTCACCCCCACACCAACAGCAGCAGCTGTACCAACATCAGCAGCAGCAACACCTCTACCAGCAGCAGTACCACCAGCAGCAGAAACAGCATTAACATCAGTAGCGTCAATCATCCAGGATCTTATATTCAACATACGTCAGACCAATCCTGCAGTATGCTGCACCAGCATGGAATCCACTTCTAGTCAAACACATATTGAAAATTGGATAAAGTTGAGAGGTATGCCAACCGGACGAGTCCCAGAACTAGGAAGTATTGAGTACCCAGCCTGGGTGAGAATACCCCCACCCCTCAACCCCATTCCTCTACAGTAACTGCAAAGAAAAGCCAGAAAAAGACACGAGGCTGAAACCAGAGATGAGAGGAGAAACCTGCGTGGAAAGTCTGAAAGACTCGGGACGCTGCCTAAGAGGAGAGACGTAATGCAAATTATGTGATAATACCATATAAATTCTTAGACCAAACAAGAAGAGATTTAAAAAATGAGCCATTGGAGATCAAAAGTGCATTGTTGGACACTAGATGGACTCCTGTCAACACTGTCGCTCGAGAGAAGCAAATACAAGACTGGGAGAGAAAGATTATAAAAAGGTAACTCAACAGTTTCGAAGGACTATATACAATATGAAAGAGGAGAAGGATCGAGTTACTTAATAAGATAACCATCTGCTGGTAAGGTGGGACTAAGGAGCTAGCGCTTGACCTTGCCACCACAGTGAGGTGTTAACACACAGACACACCTCCCCGTACATATGTGTAGCGGAGTGTCAGAGTCTGTCGCACACTCTCACACATTTCCTCCAGAATTCAAACAATATCCGCTCGAATTCAGACCATTTCCGCCCGACTTCAAAACTTGGATGTTAAGTTATCTAGTGACGTGGGCCGGTGACTCTACTAACTTCTCTCTCTCTCTCTCTCTCTCTCTCTCTCTCTCTCTCTCTCTCTCTCTCTCTCTCTCTCTCTCTCTCTCTCTCTCTCTCTCGCTCTCATCTTTAAGCAACTTTCAATCTCCTTCCTCCCCAATATAATCTTTCCACAATCCTTCAAGGATCTATTAATCATCTTGCCCCCCCCCTCGGCTTCCCTCCCCCCCCCCCTAACGTCTTCTAGCTCCTTTCTTCTCACAAAACCTCTTCCTCCGCTTCATCAACCCTTCCGTCTTCCCTGTCCCAGACAACCCCCTTCCCACCCCCTGTCCCGAACACTACCCTTCCCCTGTCCCATATGTAACAGTTAGATGCTCATAGGAATGATGTATTATTTTGTATTAAAAGCTGGGTTTTTGTTAATTGTTGGATACGCGTTTGAGCGAGAGCGCGCGCGCCAGTGGAGGAGTGAGACGGTATATTTTGACCTGTACGTTAGCGTAAGGTTGACCGGGTCGCTCCCCAAGGAATTTGATATTTTTCTTTATTATAAAACAACAAATATGTACAATAAAAGTATGGAAGCATACACTGGCCAGTACATCAACAGCACAGGATACAATACAAGTCAAAAACACCAAAACAAACTGAACATAAAATATACACCAAGGACACACAAGTACACGCGTCACGGTACAGAGAAACAAATACATTATAGTGAACTTAAAAGCACGGCAAAAACAACCAGTACAACACAATGAAAAACAAAAACATACCCATACCAGTGGAAAAGAAACACACACACACGAAAGCCACCAAAACAAACTGACGACGTGACCAGCACTTACAAAATAAAACACGGAATAGAAGAGCACATACCAGCACCCAACAAGGGCAACATTGGGGAAGCACAGAACCCCCAAAAGGGCATTCAACCACACACCCAAACCGAAAGCAATGACACGAAGGCAATTAAGGGGAAGCCTTCAACCCCAAACAAGCATAAAACTACATCCAAACGGGACATGAGACAGGGGGGAACACGGGATACAGGAAAGGCCATTTACTAGATCTAAGAGAATAACTGACAATAAACAGACTTAATCCATCACATCACACATGCCCAGACTATTGTCACACGCCACGAAGGAAGACGCCTTCGAACCCCACTACAAGACACGCACACGTCGCCCGCAGCACATGAGGACGCAGCCCTCATCATCACGGGTCAAGGATCGGGCACCACGTACACGTCAGGCGGCATATAGTCAACCCAATACGGTAAATGAGGCCGGAACACAGAGCGAGGCGCAGGGCGGCACGAAGACGCTCAAGCCCCAAGAGGAGGGGCAACAGCTTCCCCCTTTTCAACACCAAACGCAAATCTGCACAACTACCGGCACCAGGGTCAACGAAACACACACACACCTCTGTACACTGGCACTGGGAGTTACACGGGCAGGCAAGGGATCCACCGCACCCCGCCCCTGCTCCTCGTCAACCACTACGTCATCCACCTCATCCGCATCCGCCATAAGCACCAATGTGGCAGGACCACCAAGGGACCGCGACCTGGCAGGCCCCTTCCTATGTTTCTGTTGAGGGATTAACTCGTACGAACTCAACTGGTCTTGGAGGCGCCGAGGGGGACGCACGTCTTCCATCGGAGAGGCAGCCGGAAACGTCTCCCGAGACGTGGAGGAAACCACCCAGGTCCAGAGACCCCGCAGGCGGAGCAAGAGCCCCAGAACTGCTCTCCACAGCAGACTAGGATTCCTCCAAGGAAGCCGGGACCACCACGACAGCAGGCGGTACACTGTGAACCTCCACCGGCACAGACTGCACCCACACAAAATCCTGTAGCCGGAGCCGCATCCACACACACACCGTCCCGGCGACAGCCCCCGGATGCACAAGGCACTGCATCAGGCTCCGTACAAACCTCTGTGACAGGCTCCACAGCCGTCTGGCTGGCAGATGGTACACCACCACCATTATCATGTAACACGTCCAGAGACTTCTCCTGGGATCGGAAGAGGGTGAAATCACCCTCTTCCGATCCCCGGAAAATATTAACACGCGCAGCTGCCAGATGATCCGGTAGACCACACCGATAACAGGTACGGGGCTGATCTATATACAAGCAGCAAGTGTAAACTACTGCAGGGATAACGAAGATGGGATATCCTGCATCAGGGACATCGTCAGCGGTCTGGTGCCAGCAGGTCACCTCACTCGTTCGGCCATAAGATTGGTCAGATGCCATTATTTAGTTTCATTAATGTATAGATAAATAATGTTCTACCAGTATTGCCACTTAACAACTTACCTGGGGAGATTGCTTATGAAATCACCCCCATCATTTGAGAGTAGAGATTCATTCACTCAAATTGACCCAAGAGCATATTGATTAGCTTAGGTAATGATCTGTGGCAAGGCTGTAGGCCGGCATGGTAGCCACGAGAGATCAAGGAGACAGTGTAGCGGTGGTTGAGCTGGATGGTGGAACTCCACACAAGGGCAAGACGAGACCGAGACAAGTATTATTATTTTATATTATTATATAAAGTTTCATTAATAGGAAGTATTTATGGCTACACCTCGCGGGGCTGACCGACAAGGACTCTGTGTCTAGGCGTTCCTAACTATTTTACAAAGTTGAACACAAAAAAAAGCTAAACAAAACTTTTGTCTGGTACGGTAATTGGCAGATACCATTATATATTTTACCAGTCTACGAAGCGACTGTAAATTGTCAATAACATTTTACCTAAACATATGTTAGTGAAAAATAAAATAAAAAAAAAGGGAAAAAGGGAAGGCTTATGTTAGGTTACGTGTGTTAGAAAGATTAGAACATTGGAGTATATACTGTGAAAGGTTAGAGTCAACAGCAACAAAGCCAGGACTCAGGTTCATGTTGGGTAGGTTGTGGATCAGAGCCGATTCAACAGACGTCTTGTGTAGAGGCAGGAAAGATTATTTAGAAGACCAATCAATAAGATGATTAGAGTTCCTAACATGACAGAAGAGAGCATTGTTTATGTCTGCAGACTTAACACTTCTTGTGTCTGGGTACAATGTGACAGGATGAACAACCCAGCGGGTTTTTCTTCCTATTGGGGAGTGTTGTACATGCTGCTATGGCGGTATGTACACTACAAGATGAGTGGCGCTGCCAATAAACTCGCCCCTCGGGGCAAAATTTAAAAATTCTTTCATGATCCTTAAGTCATTCAGTGTACGGCCAGTTTCCCCGAAGTACTGGAGAGGACAAGGCGAACAGGAATAGAGTACACACCAGCAGCATTAGAAGCATTAGACACCAGCAGCATTAGCATTAATAATGTGTGAGCCAGATTACTACGAAGAGTGTTAGTTTGTCGGAAGGCGAACTTTATGTCAAGAGGACGAAAGGTATTAGTAAGAATTTTCAGTTCAGATATGAAGGAAAGGCGGAGCACATTGCTACTAGTGTTGGAAGCAGGTTTAGGATGAAAGACATTTTGTTTAGCTTGAGAATAGGCACAGTTGATAAAATATTATGTGTAACCCAAGGCGAGAAAAAGATTTGTAGATAACGGAAATTTCAGATCAAGAAACTGAGGGTCACTGATGCGTAGAGCGGGAAGGAAGAGAGAGACGAGGACACTTTTCTTAAGAGGAGGAGGAGGAGGCGGATGGCAGGAAAAGACGTGAATGTACATGCCACTATGCATGGGTTTTTGGCTGACAGATAATGAGAACCCGAACACAGAGCTGTGAACGTCATGAAAGGAAGGAGGAATTAGATTCCCCATTCAACTTTGAAGTAGATGGAAGGAGCTAAGATTGTTAAGAGAGGAAAGGCTGGAACATACTAAAATCATGAGGCCATAAAACTAAAATATCGTCAACATATCAAAGCCAGAGAGAGGGACGAGTATCAATAGTTTGAAGAAGAACGGTTTCGAAGTATCCCATATAAAGATTAATATTTTAGACCAGGAGGGGGGGGGGAGTCCATTGTCGAAAACTTTCTATATGCCACATAATACCTTACTATTTTTATCGTCATGGCCATGGGCGAGGAGCTCATAAATCAGGCCACTATGGTCCCTCTATGGTCTCCGACTCCACGTTTTCTGATGTTATTAATATGGCTCCTATTGCATGCATTTAACAATGTCCTATTTGATATTTTTTTCGAATATTTTGCCAGATATGTAGACTAGAGAAACTGGTGTGTCTTGTGATGTTTTAGGTAAGTCTTACCTGCCTGATGGCTTAATCTGATTGTAGCATTTTTGAAGCAGGTGTGGGGGAGGGGGGGGGGTGGATAGTCTGGTGGCTCGAGCTGCATTTACTATTATTGTGTTGTGATGGATAGTCGTCACTGGCAGCTTTATCAATAACACTTTTCTGTAGTTGTCTGCTATAGGCGCCTTAGCCTTAACACCTCTCCTTGTTTCTTAGACTTTTTTGGTGTTAATACATTACCTCCTAATTTCCTTAGCATTTTCCCATTTCCTTCAATGTGGCATGCCTAGTCTTCCCCCCCCTAGCAATAGTCCTCCAACTAGCCTATCTTCCCCCCCTATCCCTTACCTCCCCATTATTCAACTCCCCCTAGTCCCCCCTTTCCCTTCCCCCTACCCCTAGCTTCCTCCCTGCAACAGAGCCCAGAGATTAGTCTACCTCCCAGTCATAAGGGGAGGGCATAACATTCAGTAATTGGAATCCAGCACTCCAGCTTAATTAAAAAACAATATCCCAGCCAGAAGCCGACTCCAGGAAAGCATACCAGCATCTAGCGTCTCCTCTTTCTTTCCCTCTATTTACTGCGTTTTTATCTCTCTCTCTCTCTTCCACCTGATGC
>WNGS01072847.1:9675515-9706224 GCA_020271785.1 Procambarus virginalis
AATGCCTATGCAACGCCTTCCCTTCTGTTCTTTATTCTTACAAAAAACTGAAGATATATGACAAAAGAAAACACTAAGAGCTTCTTTTTCCTCTTATTCTTACGTTCCCATTTGTTCTTCACCCCCATTATTACACTCATCCCATCCGTACCCTTTCTTCTTGTTCTTACCTTTCGCCTTGCTCTTACGTTCCGCTAGGAATTATCTCCTCCTCGCCTCACTCTGGCCTTAGATAATGCCCTGCCTCCCTCGCTCCCATCACAATCGACTGATAATGGTCCACGACGGACCGAAAGTCGTCGTCTCATCTTTCTGGTGTGGGTTTTGGTCATCATTAAAACATAATACATCACAATTAAGGCTCCCACAGAGATTTACTGCCACATTAGTAGATTGTTAAATAACAGAACAGCTAAGACCACCAACGGTGGCTTCATTGGAGACGAGATCGCGCTGGAAGATAGTGCTGCAAGGTAGCTGCCTACATACACTCGTCTCCAACTTGGGGATTCATCTACACTAGCCACTTGGGGACTGTCAGCCCCAACGATCTCAGTATATTGGCAAGACAACAGCTCTTTCAAGGCGCCTGATAATGCACCAACATCAAGGCTCTATCAAGAAAAATAGTCTCGACATAAACTCAGATGATTACTAGAGATATCCTGAAGATATCCTGAAAAAACTACACCAAATTAATCGATAGATGCAGCGGCAATAGAAGATTAGAGATTGGCGAAGCATTACACATAAAAACTCGGTCTATATATATATATATATATATTATATTATATATATATTAATATATATATATATATATATATATATATAATAAATATATATATATATATTATATAGCTAATATATATATATTATATATATATATAATATAATATATATAATATATATATATTTATATATATATAATATATAAAGTAACGTGTGTTGAAAAAATAGCAGAGCAGCATGGTAAAATTTAAAGCGGGAAATATCTCAGTTATTAGTCAAAAACCCGTTAATGGTCAAACAAACGCCAGCAAACGAAATGCATTTTAAAAACAAACTTTTAACCAGTTTAGTATCGGGGTGAGCCATCACGTTATGAAGCGCTCGCCTATTACATTGGAAAGAAAATTAGTTTTGTGAGGTAGACCACATCAGTGTACCGGGCCAGTGACCCGAGTTAGTGTACTGAGTCAATCTTTACAGGGCAGTGTATCAGATCAGTGTTACCAAGCCAGTGTACTGGAACAGTGTACCACTCCCAAGCAAGACGGTATAACAAGTGCTAAATATATCCTGGAATGCAGTAGTCGACTACAACACCATCGTCGACATAACTGAAGGAGATTGGTTGTTCATTAATTACTGATTCTTCTGGCTTTAAAGTCAGATATCGTATTCGCTTTGTTGCGGTGCACCACTGCCCTAGTCTCAGACCACTGCCAATCTTCACCCCAAAGTCTCTCCCACAACGTGAATCTGTCCAGATTTACCTCATTCATCCCGTAAAATGATCCTAATATCACTTCCCAAGTTTACAACGTGATACTCACACGCCTAATTCTTCAGCGAGATGAGGTCCTTCTGAAACTGCGCCGAGTTCTGACACCAAACAGCCTCGCTCCCTTAGGCACAGACAGGTTAGAACAGACGATCAAGCTGCTCACTCAATACAACGCGCATACAAAATGCAGGTTCCGGCCGGTGGTCAGCCAGCGACAGCACCCATCTGAACATTTAGCGAGTATTCGAGCGCGATTTCCCGATGGTGTCTCTGATTTGCAAGTAATGAACAGGTAAAAGCGCCAGCGGAATTCAGAGGAACGCGCTCACACACACACACACACACACACTCGATTTCTCCTCTCATCTATGTTATTAAATTATGGTTAGTTTTTCATTTCGTATAAACTATATTTTCATGTCAAAATACAATAGAATCATATTAGGTGGTAGTGAGGCTGGAGCCAACTGTGTGCCAGAGCCTTCACCTTCTCTCTTGACTGCACCTCAAGCTTATCTACTCAATTGCTGATGGATGTTGTTCATGAGAATGGCAGGGCCAGCATGAGACTGCTGATGGCTGAGCGTCTTGAATTGTTAATGCCATCTTCTGGCAGGTGTAAAATCTTGATAGAACATTGTTCTTGCACATAATAGTAAGGCAGCCAACATTTGTGCTCTGATGAAGGTTCTGATGTACTGATCAGCCCAACCAAATCGAGTCAGATCTAGAGACGAAACGTCTTACGTGGGTCTCTACCTCGTCCACAATTCAGATAAAATGATGTGGAGTAGGTCATCCAAGAGAGAGAGAGGAAACATTCTCAAGATGGAAGTGAACTTGCACTCCATAGAATGTTGTGCAGCCACTGCTGTCGAGAAGATACGAGATGCGCCTAAATGGTCTCCCTGGTACGCTCTCGTGGGAACACTCCTGATAATTGCAGGTGCTAGTTACCTCAAGTACTTACACTCTGCCTCCTATTCCAGCGGCAGCCTTTTATGTGAGGTCGCCTACTTGCTGCCTCAGACCTCACACCTAGCTTGGCCTCACGCCCGTGCCTCACCTCGACCCCATCCCCCACCCTTACCCCTACCACAGGCAACCTCCTCCTCCTCCTCCCCATTCAGTGAGGTTGAGAGCGCGCGTTTGATGGTAAATTTAGTCTTTTCAGAGGTCAAAATATACCACTGAGATGCTTACACAGTGTATGTGCGGCCAGTCGTGTAAAGCCGCGCCATGACGGAATTTTGCACTGTTTTGAATGTTGGCAGTTCCCAGAGACGACCCCTAGATGTTGGCAGCCCCAGAGACGACCCCTAGATGTTGGCAGCCCCAGAGACGACCCCTGGATGTTGGCAGTTCCCAGAGACGACCCCTGGATGTTGGCAGTTCCCAGAGATGACCCCTGGATGTTGGCAGTTCCCAGAGACGACCCCTGGATGTTGGCAGCCCAGAGACGACCCCTGGATGTTGGCAGTTCCCAGAGATGACCCCTGGATGTTGGCAGTTCCCAGAGACGACCCCCTGGATGTTGGCAGCTCTCAGAGACGACCCCTGGATGTTGGCAGTTCCCAGAGACGACCCCCTGGATGTTGGCAGCTCCCAGAGAAGACCCCTGGATGTTGGCAGTTCCCAGAGACGACCCCTAGATGTTGGCAGCTCTCAGAGACGACCCCTGGATGTTGGCAGTTCCCAGAGAAGACCCCTGGATGTTGGCAGCTCCCAGAGACGACCCCTGGATGTTGGCAGCTCCCAGAGACGACCCCTGGATGTTGGCAGTTCCCAGAGAAGACCCCTAGATGTTGGCAGCTCCCAGAGAAGACCCCTGGATGTTGGCAGTTCCCAGAGACGACCCCTGGATGTTGGCAGCTCCCAGAGACGACCCCTGGATGTTGGCAGTTCCCAGAGAAGACCCCTGGATGTTGGCAGTTCCCAGAGACGACCCCTGGATGTTGGCAGCTCTCAGAGACGACCCCTGGATGTTGGCAGCTCCCAGAGACGACCCCTGGATGTTGGCAGCTCCCAGAGAAGACCCCTGGATGTTGGCAGCTCCCAGAGAAGACCCCTGGATGTTGGCAGCTCTCAGAGAGACGACCCCTGGATGTTGGCAGTTCCCAGAGACGACCCCTAGATGTTGGCAGCTCTCAGAGACGACCCCCTGGATGTTGGCAGCTCTCAGAGAGACGACTCCTGGATGTTGGCAGCTCTCAGAGAGACGACCCCTGGATGTTGGCAGTTCCCAGAGACGACCCCTAGATGTTGGCAGCTCTCAGAGACGACCCCTGGATGTTGGCAGCTCTCAGAGAGACGACCCCTGGATGTTGGCAGTTCTCAGAGACGACCCCTAGATGTTGGCAGCTCTCAGAGACGACCCCCTGGATGTTGGCAGTTCTCAGAGACGACCCCTAGATGTTGGCAGCTCTCAGAGACGACCCCCTGGATGTTGGCAGCTCTCAGAGAGACGACCCCTGGATGTTGGCAGTTCCCAGAGACGACCCCTAGATGTTGGCAGCTCTCAGAGACGACCCCTGGATGTTGGCAGCTCTCAGAGAGACGACCCCTGGATGTTGGCAGCTCTCAGAGAGACGACCCCTAGATGCTGGCAGCCCCAGAGACGACCCCTAGATGTTGGCAGCCCCAGAGACGACCCCTAGATGTTGGCAGCCCCAGAGACGACCCCCTGGATGTTGGAAAAATAAATAAATATCAACCGAACAATGTCTTTACTTTTTAGTAGTGTTTGGAAAGGTACTTGTGCTGAACGGAGGCAAGAGTGAGGGGCGAGGGGGAGGCTTAGGGGGAGGGGGGCCGAGTGGGGGGAGGGTAAATGAAGGTGTTGTGATGGGGGGGGGGTTGAGGGGAGTGGGGAGGGGTCCTTGCCTCCAGTAACCAGGGCATAAACTGAAATATTTACTAATCTAGACAAATCCGAAGCAAAAGCAAAAATAAAAACGAAAATACTTTTCATATTCAATGAACCTTTAAGGGGAATTTAATTCACTGAGCATTACTGAAAGAGCTGTAATCCGGGGAATTCTATATAAATCTGCGTATTTAACGCAATAACGCAAACTCTGAAAGTCTGAGCCTGGATATACGCAGTGTTTACCGCTGAAACCTTCCAATAGCGAACTCGTAAAACTGAACAGCGAATATTTATTGATCATAACTTTAGTGACACATAATAAAAATTCCTCGCTTTTTACACGGGGACGACAGGCGTACCGGAGCCCAGGCACTTAGCTGGAGCCCAGGCACTTAGCTGGAGCCCAAGCACTTAGCTGGAGCCCAGGCACTTAGCTGGAGCCCAGGCACTTAGCTGGAGCCCAGGCACTTAGCTGGAGCCCAGGCACTTAGCTGGAGCCCAGGCACTTAGCTGGAACCCAAGCACTTAGTTGGAGCCCAGGCACTTAGCTGGAGCCCAGGCACTTAGCTGGAGCCCAGGCACTTAGCTGGAGCCCAGGCACTTAGCTGGAGCCCAGGCACTTAGCTGGAGCCCAGGCACTTAGCTGGAGCCCAGGCACTTAGCTGGAGCCCAGGCACTTAGCTGGAGCCCAGGCACTTACAAGAAACTCCATACACACTCTTATTCTCCTAAGTACAAAAAAAAATCACATTAACCTGATGTATTAATAAGAAATCAGTAGTGGGTTGGGAGGTATACCTGGCCACACCCAATGTACACCTTCTCATCACCGCCTCCACTGAGTACTCTCATATTCACCAATATTTGGGCCTGTACACCAACATTATCATGTACACCAACACAGGCATGTACACCAACACAGGCATGTACACCAACACAGGCATGTACACACACAGGCATGTACACCAACACAGGCATGTACACCAACACAGGCATGTACACCAACACAGGCATGTACACCAACACACAATACATTAATAAGTTGTCGGAGTAGTGGGTACACCTCACTGTTGAATTTGAATGTTCCCTAAAGTTGTACTGAATTATTCCCCCCGCAGACTCCAACACGACGCTACACTGATCAGGCACTTCCCCCAGACTCCAGCAGGACGCTACACTGATCAGGTGCTTCCCCCAGACCTCAGCACGACGCTACACTGATCAGGCGCTTCCTCCAGACCCCAGCAGGACGCTACACTGATCAGGCGCTTCCCCCGGACCCCAGCAGGACGTTACACTAATCAGGATCTTCCTCCAGACCCCAGCAGGACGCTACACTGACCAGGAGCTTCCTCCAGACCCCAGCAGGACGCTACACTGACCAGGAGCTTCCTCCAGACCCCAGCAAGACGCTACACTGATCAGGCACTTCCCCCAGACCCCAGCAGGACGCTACACTGACCAGGTGCTTCCTCCAGACCCCAGCAGGACGCTACACTGATCAGGTGCTTCCCCCCAGACCCAGCAGGACGTTACACTGACCAGGAGCTTCCTCCAGACCCCAGCAGGACGCTACACTGATCAGGATCTTCCTCCAGACCCCAGCAGGACGCTACACTGACCAGGAGCTTCCTCCAGACCCCAGCAGGACGCTACACTGACCAGGAGCTTCCTCCAGACCCCAGCACGACGCTACACTGATCAGGAGCTTCCCCCAGACCCCAGCAGGACGCTACACTGATCAGGATCTTCCTCCAGACCCCAGCAGGACGCTACACTGACCAGCAGCTTCCCCCCAGACCCAGCAGGACGCTACACTGATCAGGATCTTCCTCCAGACCCCAGCAGGACGCTACACTGACCAGCAGCTTCCCCCCAGACCCAGCAGGACGCTACACTGACCAGGAGCTTCCTCCAGACCCCAGCACGACGCTACACTGATCAGGAGCTTCCCCCAGACCCCCAGCAGGACGCTACACTGATCAGGATCTTCCTCCAGACCCCAGCAGGACGCTACACTGACCAGCAGCTTCCCCCCAGACCCAGCAGGACGCTACACTGATCAGGATCTTCCTCCAGACCCCAGCAGGACGCTACACTGACCAGGAGCTTCCCCCCCAGACCCAGCAGGACGCTACACTGACCAGGAGCTTCCCCCAGACCCAGCAGGACGCTACACTGACCCTTTACTCCCTGCTATCTCAGGAACCCGCCAGACATATTTCAATAACAAATCATCCGTCTTGTTTTGAGTAGGTTTTCCCCTCTGTTTGTGGAGGCAAATGTTGCGTGTTGGTGTTCCCGCGCGAGCAGTCAGGCGCCGCGCGGCGGGGGGCGTGTGTGCGTGCGTGCACCATCACGCAGCCCTCCCTACCGCTGCTCCTGCTGCTCCTTGTTGCCAGGTGCACGCACGCTCCGCACTCAACTCGTCCTCCTAATAGCACGTCGTATATTGACATATACTCTACCGAAGGCTAAAAACTTGTCGTACTAGGAACTGGTAGCGGCTCGCGAAATAGGCATAATGTCCCGTTTTCTGTTTTAGGTCCTCTGGTAGGTTAGGATAAGGACACTTTAGTACGACAGTTTCTTGACGTTCGGAACGCTCTCGAGAACGGGTAGTATCATGCGTATTAAAGTTTTTTTTCACCCTGACGCACATTCATCTAGCAGTAAATAGGTACCTGGGAGTTAGACAACTGCTACGGGCTGCTTCCTAGGGATGTGTGTGTGTGTGTATTTACTATTTACTATTTCCGTCTGCAGAATCGAGCTTCATTAGCTCGAGTACCCAAATGAGTCACAGGGACGTTAGAAAGAATTTTTTCAGTGTCAGAGTAGTTAACGGATGGAATGCATTAGGCAGTGATGTGGTGGAGGCTGACTCCATACACAGTTTCAAAATGTAGATATGACAGAGACCAGTAGGCACAGGAACCTGTACACCAGTTGATTGACAGTTGAGAGGCGGGACCAAAGAGCAAAGCTGAACCCACGCAAGCACAACTAGGTGAGTATAACAACTAGGTTAGTACACACACACACACACACACACACACACACACACACACACACACACACACACACACACACCAGCAGCAGTCGACTGGACACACTGAACGGAGTTTGATATTCGAGATTTGGTTCGCCGGAATCCTCTTCCCTCTGTGTATAAATTTATTGTTGTATAAATGTGTACAGAATNCGCCAGTCTGAGGTCTCACCCTCACTGTAACTCTCTGCTTCCTATTGCTTAGGTACTCCCTTATCCACTGGAGCGCCCTACCTGTTACTCCTGCCTGTTTCTCCAGCGTGTGTGTGTGTGTGTGTGTGTGTGTGTGTGTGTGGTGTGTGTGTGTGTGTGTGTGGTGTGTGTGTGTGTGTGTGTGTGTGTGTGTGTGTGTGGTCTGGTGCTTGGCGGTGTGTAACCTCGTGCAATATCCGGCCCTTGGGATATGCAACTAAAATATTGCCACAGATTTGACCAAACACCTCACACACGCGTTATGTTTCGAGTCCAATGTTGATGCCATGCTCAGGGTCAGCTTATATTGCTCGTGACTCCCACTGGCTACTTCAACCCCTTGCAGGCTGCCTGAGTCACTGCCGCGGCTCCTGCAGGCTACCTCAGTCACCGCCAAGACTTCTCCAAGGCAGGTCATAACCTATACAGGCGTACAGCTCCTTCACAAGCATGGAGTCATTCATCAAGCTGTCTTCGACAGTAATTTTTCTCTTCATGCTGACCTCATGGCCATTGACGGTATCGATTTCCATGTTAGATGGACAGGAAGCTTTAATGGGGATATGCAAGAAGAGTGAGATGAACGCTGACCCGGAAGAACTCCAGAGCGCCTTTAAGGTCCTCGACGATTTCGACTTGAGTTTAAAGAAGGCCAAGGGCGATGAGAACTGTATGAGCATCTCCGTGAGCAACGACACTTGTACTCTGGTGAGTTATGAGTCATCACTCACCCTCGTTAATTCTCTACACTCATTGTGATGGGTAATAATCTACCTCATTGCGACTATTCTCTATCTGCGGGCGATGAGTCACAATACCGAGGCTGAAGATATGAGGATCAAACCACTCATCAGAAAATGAGGAGACGACCACGTTTAGGTCCGTCGTGGACAGTTACCAATGGTAACGGTACATTTATGGACCGTTACATAAATGAAAACCGTAACCATTGGTTACCATTTATAATGGTAACCAATGGTCGAAACTACTACGTTTCGGTCCAGGACGGACCGAAACGTGGTAGTTTCTTCATTTTCTGATGTGTGGTTCGGTCGTTATTCTCTACCTTTTTGATTGTCTCCCTCATCGTCATAACGACTCCCATTTATCACTGCTACTCTCAACTCTTGCATGCGATGAATATCAACGAGACATTACCTGAGCATTTAATTTAATTGTATTTTAACTGCCTTCTCATTTACAACATTTACAACTACGTTGCAGAGTTAACCAGGTACGTTGCAGGCTTATCTAAGTCTATGGCTATGTGCTTACAAGATTTCTTTAAGACTAGGTCAAACCACGCACAGTTTTAGTGGTCTGATCTAGTCTTAACCAGCTCCGTTTGATTTTTCCAGACTTTGTTAGGTATGTTACACTCTTACGTGTTCCCCTTTTCAGACTTGGCCAAGTTATGCTTGTTCAGACTTACTAGGTAACAATCCCTTGATTACAGTAGGCAATTTCTTAGTAAATACCTCATGGATACAATATCCAATTTGTAGATATTTGAGAGATATGGGAGTGATCACGAAGAATCTGAACCATGTTGGATTATGGACACCCCACCATGACTGGTGGACCATGTTGGATTATGGACACCCCACCATGACTGGTGGACCATGTTGGGTTATGGACACCCCACCATGACTGGTGGACCATGTTGGGTTATGGACACCCCACCATGACTGGTGGACCATGTTGGGTTATGGACACCCCACCATGACTTGTGGATCATGTTGGGTTATGGACACACAACCATGACTGGTGGACCATCTTGGGTTATGGACACACCTTGAGATAACTGGGCCCTGGTGAGTTAAGGCGGTGCACATATAACATCTTCATCATTGTGAAATATGGGGGACATGAGGACTATGATGAGCTAATGGGACCTCACCACTATAATGTTTTATTTCACGCCTGCACCACGAGCCACATGGAATGTTGCCACCGTGCATGTTTGACTCATTCACCCTTCACAATATGGGAAGTAACATGTTGACCAGACCACACACTAGAAGGTGAAGGGACGACGACGTTTCGGTCCATCCTGGACCATTCTCAAGTCCCAATCGACTTGAGAATGGTCCAGGACGGACCCGACCGTCGTCGTCCCTTCACCTTCTAGTGTGTGGTCTGGTCAACATACTTTAGCCACGTTATTGTGATTCATCGCCTGCATGGGAAGTAACATTTCACTATGTTTCATTACACATTCTTCTATCTCTATCTCCCCCATCTCTTGAGCCCCTCAATAGCATCTGCCATCTCCTGTATTCTCACCAGCATCTCCTTTCCACCAGGACTTCCAGATCGAGAAGATATCTCTCTTAGTACCTAGATTGATGGCCCTGGAAGATATAGACGACTGCTACTGGCGACAGATGGCCTACCTCTCTGTGTTGCTCAGCCCGTGCTTCTGCCAGGGTGTCGTGGTCAGTGAAGAATGTCCACACTACATGGACTCCATACCTGATATCGTCTCCGCCTTCTGCTAGCTGGGAGGGGGCTGGCTGTCGATGTTGATTGAGTACCTCGCAAGTGCACAGTGATGCGTCGCAAGACAGTAGTAATAATAGATTGTATTTCCACAGAGTAGTTAAACAGCTTCACGTATTAAAGTAATTGGTTGTAGTTTTCTTAAGATTTTATTACTGCTTTCAGCTACACATTAGTAACGTATATCATGGTTAGCTGTAACAGTCTGTGGAGTTCCGTAACTGGTTAGTATGACAGTTTGAGCTCTGTTGTTATATTCCTTTCCCCCCGTCCCATCCCAAATCCTTATCCTGACACCTTGCCAGTGCTATATAGTCTAACGGTCGGCGCTTTCCCCTGCTAAATCCCTTCCCTCTTGAGCTAAATAGTACAGGTCACTGAATTTGAGTTCGACGCAATAACACTAAAATAGAAAGAATAGAATATGTTTATGATTTTGGTCTTAAGAACTAAATTGGGTGAGTGGGATAGCACAAAGTGGGAGACTATGAAAATGAAATTAGGTACTTCTTGGTTTTACTTTTCAATAAAATACAGGTTGGACATTTTTTTAATCATTAAGAAGTGAGTTCCATACACTGTTTTTGTTTTATTTTGCATGGAGTGTTAACACAGATTTAGTCTGACTCTAGTGATGCCAAAAAGATATTTATCTCTGGTGTGGTGTTTGTGTTCTGTTACATCTATAAAAAGAGTTTCAACTCAGGATTAGAATCAAGGAATAAGGTTTTGTAAGTGTAAATAGCCCAAGAGAACGTTTGGAGTGAGTGAATGTTTAACATGTTTAGGGATTTAAACAGACGGGCTGTGTGTGTGTTGTCTGAATACCGAGTTTGTTATAGTTTGTTGTGATAGCAGATGTTGCTGGGTGATGATGGGCTTGAAGTAGTTTGCAGTGGTTGAATCCCATGCACAGATACCGTATGTAAGATAGGGATAGATTAGCGAGTATAGTGCAATAAGAGCAGAGTGGAGAATATAATATCTGAATTTTGAGAATATATCAACAGTTTTAGAGACTTTTATGGCTGTTGTAAGTGTACTTACAACACTAAAGCACTTAAGCACTTTAGTCTATTGTCAATGTATAGACCAAGAAACTTTCCCTCATCTTTACTATTAATGTTAACATGGTCTATTTGTAGGTGAATTTGGTTTAATAATTTGCCTTCAAATAAGATGTTGAAGGTCTTTTTATGTTTAGTGTGAGTTTGTTGGTTGACATCCATGAGTGAACTTTTTCTAATTCATTATTTACAATATTATTTAGAGTGTGCGGCTCGGGGTTAAAGCATGTGAAGGTAATATCACCATCAATTAGTATAGGCGTAAGAATATTCGCAACATTTGACAAGTTATTGATATCAGAAACAGGAGAGGCCCTAAGATGCTGCCCTGTCGCACTCTTACGGTTAATGGTCGAGTACCTATGGTAGCACTGCTATCCTGTGGCATAACAACATGCAATGTAAAGATGATATCAGTGCCATATGCCATTATACCCCCGTTGAAGAGCAGAGGTGCAACAGGTACTCTGAGAGAGAACTCTATCAACATCAGAGGCTTGAGACTGTTCAACACGCTTCCACTACACATAAGGGACATAACTGCCCGACCCCCTCCCAGTGATCAAGAGAGAGAACTTGATAAACACCTCCAAAGAATATCTGATCAACCAGGCTGTGATTCATACGTCAGGCTGCGAGCAGCCGCGTCCAACAGCCTGGTTGACCAGTCCAGCAACCAGAAGGCCTTGTCAGGGATCGGGCCGCTGTGACCTCGAACCGCGAAATCATCGCAAGGTAACCGCAAGATAAGGCCGCTGTTGCAAACCGGGATAAGTATAATTTACCGTCACTTTATCTGTCTAGAAGGAATTCTCTCCAGTGGTACAACATCTACCCTCAACACCTCATTCCCTGTCCCCACTACACCAAACTTGCTAGTCATTGACGCTACTTTATGTCATTTCATGGTAGTGGAAACTTATTCACCACTACAGCTCACTAGGCACCTCTCTTCTCTCTCTCTTTGTTTCTTGATGCCTCTAAATTATTTAAACAGTTGAACACACAAAACTTTTTTAAGTATTGATTTGTAGAAAATATGTCCTGTAATTGCTAGACAGCTATATATTTATTTTGAGCCACGCAAAGTGGCTATAAAGTGGAGTAATGTCCTCACTGAAAATTTCTCACTAAAAATAGTGGCAAACATTGGTGGTGTTTTTTCTTTATTATTTTCTGTCATTCTTGGTCCATTGTTGAAACAATTTCGTGACTGTAGAGCTGTTATGGTGATGATCTAGTTCTATTGTCACCGACTAAAGATGCTATTAATAATTTAATAGAAATATGTGAGGGATACAGTTGTGAATACAACCTCGCATTCAGTCCTACCAAATGTGTTGTAGTTGTTTTTAATGCACTGGACTCATTTACTTAAATTACTAGGCAGAGAGATTGCAGTAAAATATTTTGCAACCCATCTGGGGCGTATTATCTCCTGTAAAGGGCAGCCCACTTGTAACTCTGTCTGGTGCTCTCAGACCTGAAGGTTATAATAAATGTTATTATGAGAGAAATTGATCATCTTGTATTCTGGGCAAGTGACGTTATTTAACAAGTATGAATGTAAACTATGGGACCAGCAAATGCTGACCTTGGAAAGCTAAATTGTGAATGGAGGAAATGTTCAAGACGTGTGTTGAACATTTGTTCAATGTTGAACATTTGAACTTGAACCCCACTTGAAGAGTCCATCCTCGCACTCAGTGCTGCCTGGTCCTGGTCCACACCTACACGTGAAGAAATAATTCATAATCTAATAATATCCTTTTGTCTAGAGGAAATTACCCATCAAGCAATCACAGTAAGTTCTTTTTTTTCCAGCCACTCACTTGTCACTGGCCACTCTAACTTTTCCAGAAACATTATCTTGACACATGTGAAATATAAGAATGTGTGATGTATATAATAAGAGTAGCAGGTCTACACAATAGAATAAAACAATTAGTCAGCAGAGACAACAGGATACCTGCCAGCTAAATAATTAAGGAATTATTGTCACAAAGAGATGACTTGTTGACAAGCTCTTTAAAGTGCATTTAAAGCAGTTCTACGGACTCTGAACACTCCACGAGTGTTCAGAGAAGTTGTGGCTACCACTTATATTTGTTGCAATAAAATGCTGAACATGTGCAAATTTCTATCATTTCATGGTATAATTTGAGAGATTTGACAGTAGACATTGCTCACAATTTCACACCAGAGGCACACGCCTCCAGAATAATGTCAGCAGCATATGTTAAACTAGTTCATGCCCGGATACCCTTCAGGGAAATGAACAAAGGAGCTTACCGAGTTCTTAAAACATCAAATATGAAAGCCATTCTTGAGACTGCTGTTCGAGCGTGACACTCCTACCTAAGCAAACACAAAATAAAACTAAGAGTCAAAGATCTGCAACAAGGCTCGTTCTTTAGCTAAGGGGACTGAGGTAGGAATAAAGACTGAGAGAACTGGATCTCGCTCACTGGAGGAAACAAGGAATAAGGAAGGTATGATAACAACGTCTTCAACTCTAAGGGAAAGTGACTAAGTAGGTAGAGAAGCAACACTCAAAGTGAGCAGCAGGAGAGCGAGGGTTACATACATGGACACGAGAGAGACAGAATAGTCAGAGATGCCAGAAGGAACTTTCTCAGTTTAAGAGTCGTAAATAATTAATAAATATAATTACGGTGGTACAGATTCATACAAAATCACTGCATTTTACGTACTTGTGGTGAAGGTGCTAGTACCTCAGACAGTTTGAAAAAAATAAAAAATAAAAAAAAAATTCAATGCAGATTAGAATTAAAAAGAAATTTACAACCGTGCAGCAAAGTATGGGGATGGTGCTTTTGTTGTTTAACTAGTGGTAATATCCTATTCATCCCCAGAAGATGGCTTTTGGAGTTTATATTTATGTTAAGAGTAAAACTGTCAAATATTCTAGCTGTGAGAGCCAAGTCTGGGAGGTATACTGGTGCGGTTGCCTGACCTGGGAAAGTACTGGTGCGGTTGTCTGACCTGGGAAAGTACTGGTGCGGTTGCCTGACCTGGGAAAGTACTGGTGCGGTTGCNAGACGGAGACATGAGAGAGGATGGAAAGAGGGAGAGGAGTGCCAGAGAGAGTGAAGGGAAGGAATGAGTGCCAGAGAGAGAGGGGAAAGGATGCTTGCCAGGGAGAGGGCAGGGAAGGAGGACCAGCCTACCAGAGAGGTGGACCAGCCTACCAGAGGTGGACCAGCCTACCAGAGAGGTGGACCAGCCTACCAGAGAGGTGGACCAGCCACCAGAGAGGTGGACCAGCCTACCAGAGAGGTGGACCAGCCTACCAGAGAGGTGGACCAGCCTACCGAGAGGTGACCAGCCTACCAGAGGTGGACCAGCCTAACAGAGAGGTGGACCAGCCTACCAGAGGTGGACCAGCCTTACCAGAGAGGTGGACCAGCCTACCAGAGAGGTGGACCAGCCTACCAGAGGTGGACCAGCCTACCTGAGAGGTGGACAAGCCTACCAGAGGTGGACCAGCCTACCAGAGAGGTGGACCAGCCTACAAGAGAGGTGGAACAGCCTACCAGAGAGGTGGACCACCTACCAGAGAGGTGGACCAGCCTACCAGAGAGGTGGACCAGCCTACCAGAGGTGGACCAGCCTACCTGAGAGGTGGACCAGCCTACCAGCGAGGTGGACCAGCCTACCAGAGCGTGGACCAGCCTACCTGCGGAGGTGGACCAGCCACCAGAGAGGTGGACCAGCCTACCAGAGAGGTGGACCAGCCTCCCGAGAGGTGGACAGCCTACCAGAGAGGTGGACCAGCTACAGAGAGGTGGACCAGCCTACAGAGGTGGACAGCCTACCAGAGGTGGACCAGCCTACCCGAGAGGTGGGACCAGCCTACCAGAGAGGTGGACAGCTACCAGAGGGGACCAGCCTACCTGAGAGGTGGACCAGACTACCAGAGGTGGACCAGCCTACCAGAGAGGTGGACCAGCCTACCAGAGAGGGTTGGACCAGCCTACCAGAGGTGGACCAGCATACCAGAGAGGTGGACCAGCTACCAGAGGGTGGACCAGGCCTACCAGAGGTGGACCAGCCTACCTGAGAGGTGGACCAGCCTACCAGAGGTGGACCAGCCTACCAGAGAGGTGGACCAGCCTTACAGAGAGGTGGACCAGCCTACCAGAGAGGGTGGACCAGCCTACCACAGAACCACCGACGACCCAGGCCACCTCGTCGCTGACCCCATTTGTAAGACTCTCCAATTTGCATAACTCAAAGAGAAACGGCACCAGTTACGCTAAATAATTATTCGAGTGTGATTACAGAGGCTTTGGGGCGGGACCAACGAGCGTATTGCCAATTGGTATCGTTTGCTAATCCTGTTGGGCCACCGTTGGTATTGTGGGCGATACTAGTGCCTCCAGACGCGGCACTGCTGCTGGCCATGGTGTGGCAGTATTGATAACAGTGGTCACGATGATGGGTGTTGAGGTTGATAGCGGTGCTCCGTGCTTTCCCCAGTTGGGAGTTGTGAGGATGTAAACTCAAGCTCTTGGTCCCAGCTTTTTTTTAGATTTAGTTTATCTTGTCAAAACGACTACCGACTTTGTGTATATATTGTATCTACACCTGAAGCTCTGAAGGAGCTTCGCTCCCTCCACTTCACTCCATCTACACACTCCCTCCTCCTCCTCCTCCTCCTCCTCCACTATTAAAAAACATCGGGCAGGAACATTTTTGTAATGATTTTTTTCCTCCCAAGCAAAAATTCTCTTACTGAAACTTTAAGTCTAAAATTGAACGTAACCATTCCAACCATTCAAAGATATTGGTGATGCAGAATGCTGCTACCTCTGCAACACACATATTGCTGATGCAGGAGAATGCTGCTACCTCTGCAACACAAATTTATTGATGCAGGGGGGGGGGAGATATTGCAACCTCTGGAGCAGCAGCAGCAGCAATGTTGCTGGTGCCGAAGAATATCGCAACCTCTTTAACACAAATATTGCTGATGCAGGAGAATGCTGCTACCTCTGCAACACACATATTGCTGATGCAGGAGAATGCTGCAACCTCTGTGCAACAAACAACAACTACGGAATCCTAGAATGAGAGGAAGAGTAAGGTGCGTGAAGCAGCGCTGTCGTGATACAATAGGGAACGGTCACCAAACAGCTGGAACAAAAGAGTCGAGCTGTTCAATACGGGAAGCAGTAGTGGCCCTTATTGTGGAACTGTTTGCTGGGGGCGAGATAGTGCCACGCCAACGCTTCCTGTAAAGTCGGCATTCCCGTCTCCAAGACCCAGGAACATCGACGCTAAGGTCCAGCCGAGACTAATCGTCCCAAATCTCTCTCGTTAAGAGGCAAAATGTAGTCATTTAGCAATTCTCGGTTCGATTGCTGACTGCATGTTTGTCGAGTGTGTGTGTGTGTGTGTGTGTGTGTGTGTGTGTGTGTGTGTGTGTGTGTGTGTGTGTGTGTGTGTGTGTGTGTGTGTGTGTGTGTGTGTGTGTGTGTGTGTGTGTGTGTGTGTGTGTGTGTGTGTGTGTGTGTGTGTGTGTGTGTGTCGTTAAGTGTTGGTCGCTCGCTGGCAGAATTTACCTTCCATCTTTTCAGCTTAGGTTCCCAGCTCCACTCTCAAGAGCGTTTAGACTCTAAACACGATATTTTTAATATGGTGATCGCTTTTCAGGGCGCTGCTCAAAAATCAGAACAGCAATACATTTTGGATCTGAAAACTGGATGTGTAGGGGAAAATATATTAAAAAAACGAGTAACGTGCCATTAACACGGGTTCTTGACCTAGAGGAGATCAATTAGCTTTACCATCCACGTTATATTTCCTATGTTCTAGATGATTATGAAACTAAAAAGATATCTGACAAACCATGGTTTACTGGGTTTAAGGAATCTCGTTTCGATGCCGTTTCTAAGCCACTGAACTGATGGTTCTGAGAAGATGAACAAATTTTGAACTTGCGTTTCAATCTGGACGTTCTTCTTGATAGACAGAGTCAAGGTGAGGTAGAGTAATGAGAGCCTGGAGGCCTCTGGAGGTCCAACAGTGGCCTCCACACACGTGTGGCTTCCACACACATGTGGCCTCCACACACATGTGGCCTCCACACACACATGTGGTCTCCACACACACATGTGGCCTCCACACACACATGTGGCCTCCACACACACATGTGGCCTCCACACACACATGTGGCCTCCACACACACATGTGGCCTCCACACACACATGTGGCCTCCAAACACACATGTGGCCTCCACACACACACATGTGTTCAAGGGAGCCATCTCCTGTGGTCGCTTCGCATTATGCACCTCTGTAATTCTATGCCACATTTGCACTAAGATCAATAGTTAATGTGCAGTCACACACACGGGGTTGAAATGTGCATTGAAACACAGGTCAAAGACGAATGAAAATAAAAGCAATGCATAATTGAAGAACACAACAAAGAAGTATAGGCACTGTTACAGGAGGACACAAGAACGTTGCTTTCCAGAGCTCAGTGGTCAGCTCAGTGGGCTCACAATTGTATGACCCAGGGTTTGATCCTCGCGCAGGGCTAAAAGGTTTAGCCATCTCCTTTACCCCTGATGCCTCTGTGTACCTAGCATCATATACGTACCTGAGAGTTGGTCAAGTGTTGTAGCTTGTTTCCTGAGAAAGAGTACCAGTCTACCAGTAAGAGGGCCTACCATTAACTAGCCTACCAGCCTTCCCGTTCCTGACAATGGGAAGTCGTACGACCAGAGGAGCCTATCTAGGCCTCGCCCCACAGCTGCTGCTCCCCTACACACACTTATAGAAAAGCTGGCGTCGCGTCCCCCAGCTCGCTCTGTTGCCACTGACAGGTATCGATTGGAGCAGTAGAGTACTGGCCGTAGGGGGAGGGAGGTTAAAAATGGAGGAAGGAACGGGTAAGGGAGGCGCACATGAGTGACGGAAGGGAGGAGGAGGAAGGGTTGGTGGGAAGGGTATTATGGAAATTAATAATGAAGCATGGCAAGGTAGGCATCAATAGCAGAAACAGCAAGAGAAAATGAGGAATGGTAAAGGCAGGGAAAAAGATGAAGTTAAAGGATGGGTGAAAGAGGGAGAACATGAAAAGAGAAAAGGGTTAACGAGATAACGGAAGAGAGCAGAAGATAAAAAACAACAAGCAAGCAAACTGTGTATACCTAACAAGTTTCAATATACACAGTCATGTGCTGCTACCCCTGGTATATGAAAGATTACAGAGTGTACATCAAAAACTAGCCATGAGGTCATCTGTCCCCATCTTACAGGATGGTTAGTCATACATGGAATGAGGAGAGAGTACGAACTGCGAGTCTAATCTACTAGACTGCACTAGCAAACTCTGGGTAGAGCAAAAGAATATCCTCCAATATTCCTGAGTGTATGAAGCAGTTACAGAGCTCACAGTATCTCATACCATTTGGTCTGCAATCATTGTTAACAGGGCAATCACAGATATAGTGTTGGAGAATGTGTTCTACCTCTTGTTCACATAGTTTACAATTAAGATGTTCACCGCTGGGGAAGGCACAACCTACCTCCCATAGGGATCGACAGCCGTGCCTAAACCTAGCACTTACACTGCCATACTGTCTAGTGGATGTTCTGTGATTCTGAACAGGATAGCTATCGGCTCTAAGACATATCATCACACTTTATGATCATAGTTTCTGCAGGCGATGAGTCACAATAACGTGGCTAAATTATGTTGACCAGACCACACACTAGAAGGTGAAGGGACGACGACGTTTCGGTCCGTCCTGAACCATTCTCAAGTCGATTGTGAATGGTCTTGACAATCGACTTGAGAATGGTCCAGGACGGACCGAAACGTCGTCGTCCCTTCACCTTCTAGTGTGTGGTGTGGTCAGCATAGTTTCTGCCCTTTGTGTGTCAGTGATTTCAGCTAAGCCCTGATGCTAAGAAAATAGTTAGAGGGATAGAAGCCCTAAATCAGAAGATAGTAAATACAGAATATGCGGTCATATTCAATGAGACATGTTTAAAAGAAAACCTGCTGCCAGTATACACCAATATATATATATATATATATATATATATATATATATATATATATATATATATATATATATATATATATGATTGTTATAAACATTGCTATAACTCAGTGATTTTTCATGAGAAAATAGGGAAGGTGTGACCATGGTATGACTGATGGTCCGGTCTGCCACCATTATGTCCCCAGTATTGAGCCGGAGAGCAACTTATTATGCATAAGAAAACCTGATTTATATTGTCACGATGCAATGGTAGATGTCCGAATGCGTATTTGGTGTTTGGATATTAATGGAGTTGTGAATAAACAATGATATTTTGGGGGAGTATTGTGTCGGCGGGACAAATATGTGTTTGCGATTTATTCCGTCGCCGTAAATTTATGCTTATTGAATTTTTTCCAACTTGTCAACAGTGGGATTCGTACTGAATTATTTGTGCTATTGTTGTCCTGCCCTGCGGGATGTCGATGGCCCACTGGATCGAAACCCACTTCAGATTGATATTTTCAGTAACACACACACACACACACACACACACACACACACACACACACACACACACACACACACACAACACACACACACACACACACACACGTACACACACACACACACAGTGTAATCTCAAAAATCTGTATACCTATTGATTGACAGTTGAGAGGCGGGACCAAAGAGTCAAAGATCAACGCCGTAAGCACAACTAGGTGCGTACACACACACACACACACACACACACACACACACACACACACACACACACACACACACACACACACACACACACACACCGGTGTTTTCATTAATACACTCGAGATAGGAAATCTCTCAGAATTCTGGAAAATTGCAAACGTTGTCCCAATATTCAGAAAAGGGGACAAACAAGAGGCCGGTAATTACAGACCAGTATCACTGACAAATACGCCTTGTAAAGTGCTAGGGAGAGCAATCAGGTTGAGAATAGTGGAGCACTTGCAGGAAAAAACTTTAGTGACAAGATCAGCAAGGATTTATAAAGGGGAAGTCGTGCCTGACTGTGACAAGGTTACTAAACGTCGACAGGAAAAAAAGGCTAGTTAGATTGCATTTTCCATGACTGTCAAAAAGCATTTGACACTGTTCCGCACGAACGACCAAGATGGGATTAAGGGAGAAAACACTGAACTAGGTACGACGGGAGTACCTGAAGGGCTGAAGACAGTCACAGCCAGAGGTGAGGTCTCCAGCTGGAGGAATGTCATAAGTGGGAGTACGGTACTTTGCTACACACAGTGACCAGCTTCACTACACACAGTGACCAGCTTCACTACACACAGTGACCAGCTTCACTACATACAGTGACCAGCTTCACTACATTCAGTGACCAGCTTCACTACACACTAGCCAAGAGATTCACAACATTAATTGTTTGGTAATTTATTTAGTTTCAGGCAGTTTATTAATTTATTCAAATAACTCAAATATTCATCACATTTACTCATTCATTCAATCCGCCACATGCTTCCCTTCAAAGGAAACCCTTTAATATAATTACAGTATACTTTTTAACTGAAAAAATTATAGCATACAATGAGCTATATATCATAAAGATGTATACTTGTCTGAATCTATAAGAGATAATATCTGTCCACAGTAGGAGTTCAGACACTTGGGGGGGTTTAGACTCGCCCATCTTTGCAGGGTGAATGGTCTGAGGTACGGGACGGAATGAAGAAATTATCAGGGGGAAAGCGCCAAGCCGTTAGACTATATATCACTTGGAAGGACTCAGGATAAGGATTTGGGATGGGACGGGGAGATGGAATGGTGCCCAGGCACTTGGAAGGTCGGGGATTGAACGCCGACCTACATGAAGCGAGACTGTCGCTCTACCGTCCAGACAAAGTTGTACCGGACGGAAACAGTCTGTGTGGCCTTGTGGTGAAAGGACTGGACACGCCACATGATTAAAATGAAACGAAAATTCCGAATGTTTTGGAGTTTCAAAAAAACATCAAGGAATAATGAGAGAGAAGATTGATAAAGATTAAGCCACCCAAGAGGTGGCACGGGCATGAATAGCCCGTAAGACAGAAGAGATGGGTTTGGGATTATATATCCCCATACTCCTGAGCAGATAAAATAAACAAAGATAACAAATAATGGGTGACACGACTAAATAGAGCTTCCCAAGTCTTCCAATGTACTACACATCAAAACATTCTTTACCTAATTGTATAGGTACCACAAATATTACCATTTATAAAGCTAATTAATTTATAAAACCCTGGACTTAAATTAATATTCCCTAAGTCACTGCATTTCATAAACGAAGATTCAATATTAATTCATGTGCAGGCGAGGAGTCACAATAACGTGGCTAAAGTATGTTGACCAGACCACACACTAGAAGGTGAAGGGACGACCACGTTTCGGTCCGCCCTGGACCATTCTCAAGTTGATTGTCGACTTGACACAATCGACTTGAGAATGGTCCAGGACGGACCGAAATGTCGTCGTCCCTTCACCTTCTAGTGTGTAGTCTGGTCAATAATTCATGTAAAATTGTTGAATGTAAATCAGTTAGTGAAAGAAATATTACTGAATCTTCGTTTATAAAAAGCAGTAAATTAGATATTAAATGTAAGTCCAGGATTATATAAACTAGATACCTTTATAATTGGTCAGATTTGTGATAGATATACAACTAGGTAAAGAATAATTGGATATATAGTTCCTTTCAAGATTTATTTACTGCTAGGTGAAGAGAGGCACACACGTGTACTCACCTAATTGTACTCAACTAATTGTGCTTGCGGGGGTTGAGCTCCGGCTGTTTGGTCCCGCCTCTCAACTGTCAATCAACTAATGTACAGATTCCTGAGCTTGTGTATATCTCTCTCTCTCTCTCTCTCTCTCTCTCTCTCTCTCTCTCTCCCTCCCTCTCTCTCCCCATGATCTGTCAGTGCTCAGCAACACTACCCATGACCCGACATGGGAAGCGTGTCCCAAACATTAAACATTAAACAATGGTGTCGTTACAAACCCCATGAGGATCGTGCGGACAGCGGACTAATAAAGAACAATAAGTGCAATATTAAACAACTTCCGGACGAAACGTCTCTTACACAACACAAATCATTACATCTCGCTCTAACAACGGTTTATCAATCTGTATTCTTGCTACAGAGGCACCAAGAACATTGTTACCTTTGATATTGCAGTTCTTGTAAGGGTTGTGTGTGTGTGTGTGTACTCACCTAGTTGTACTCACCTAGTTGTGCTTGCGGGGGTTGAGCTCTGGCTCTTTGGTCCCGCCTCTCAACCGTCAGGTGTACAGTTTCCTGAGCCTAATGGGCTCTATCATATCTACACTTGAAACTGTGTATGGAGTCAGCCTCCACCACATCGCTTCCTAAATGTGTGTGTGTGTGTGTGTGTGTGTGTGTGTGTGTGTGGTGTGTGTGTGTGTGTGTGTGTGTGTGTGTGTGTGTGTGTGTGGTTGTTCGGGTGTGTGCAGTGTGTACTCACCTAGTTGTGCTTGCGGAGGTTGAGCTTCGGCTCTTTGGTCCCGCCTCTCAACTGTCAATCAACCGGTAAGGTTGATTGGGGGAGTGAGTGTGTGTGTGTTGGGGTGAGGTGTGGAGTGGGAAGATATATATTTGAGGAGTTTCATACAGGCCAATAAAAAAAAATTCGGGAGACATCTCCCGTCCACGAGGCTCACCATAGCCCGTGCTTCTTGCCCCGCTCCTGTGCCAGGTAAGTCACGGGCTCACCATAGCCCGTGCTACTTGGAACTTGTTCCGAGTAGCTGAATCTACAACAACAACATACAGGCCAATAGATCTGCAGTTTCTTTTATTCACATTATCTTATGTTAGTCCGCATATTCAGGGTTAAATATATATTTGTAGGTTAATAAAGAAATCTATTGTAGTAGCCATAATGACCTTCCAGCAGTTTATATACAACTTAAACCCAACACCAGACCCAGAAACTGCGCAAACATTAAATGAAGAGTTGTTTGAGAGCACAAATGGAGTTGAGAAGATGATATGAGAGCAGACGAGGCCTGGTCGACGACCGGGCCGCGGGGACACTAAGCCCCGGAAGCACCTCAAGGTAAGGAAGCACCTCAAGGTGACGAGGGATGTGACAATTAAGTTACAACAGGGTATGTATGACCTAAGCCACACCATGATCCACCACACTGTTTCTTCACGGTATTCTCATTCAGGAAGACTATTGTCACCGGTATTGAGATTGTATATTGTCAACATGCATTGTAGGTGTATGTCTATCACATGGACAAGGCTCATTGATACAAAGTTCAACACTGAAATTAGTGTTGTTGTGTAAACATGATTAGTTACAATGAAATGAGTTTTGTTGTGTAAACATGATTAGTTAGAGGAAATTAAATCATTTTAATTTACCAATGAGCAAATACGGAGTCAATTAGCATATGGAATATTTATCGAGTTACATAAAACCTACAATTTTCTGTTTTGAAAACATTTGTGATAACTTGTACTGTGTCTGTCAGACACCAGTGTTCCTTACACCCACCATTCACTCTACAAACCCTTTGAACTTATATACCCTGAATGTGCTTCTTTTTTTTTTAATATAACTACCAGTGACTAGGTTCTGAGAGCAGGTACCATACCTGGAGGAGGTGGGGGAGGGGAACGGATCGTTTGTGGTATGACCATGGCTCCTGATGGTTGGTATCACATACAGGTGATTCGTAGACAGGGTAGTTATTGTCGAGTCTAAACCAATTGGTGCCCTAGAAGTGGTCAATTTGTTCCTCACAGGTGGACCTTTCCTTCGTGGTAATCCTCCCTCTCTCTCTCTCTCTCTCTCTCTTCTCTCCCTACCGCCCTCCTTCCCTCTTCCTCCCGTCTTCCCTCACTCTCTCCCTCTCACNAGTTTGTGGTCTTATCCAATTAAACAGTCCCCGTGGCGCAGTAGTAAAGCACTCGCCCGGCGCTTCACGAGTGCTTTGGCTTGGGTTCGTATCCTAACCGGGGAGGATTGACTGGGCGCCAATCCTTAACTGTAGCCTCTGTTCACCCAGCAGTGAATGCGTACCTGACTGTTAAACGATTTGGCGGGTCGTAATCCCGGGAAGATTTAGGATTATGGACCTTCCCAAAACGCTACACATGCAGGTGGCTGCACAAGAATGCAATAACTCTTGAATATGTTGACCAAACCACACACACTAGAAAGTGAAGGGACGACGACGTTTCAATCGTCGTCGTTCAATCAATCTCGAGACAATCGACTTGAGAATGGTCCAGGACGGACCGAAACTTCGTCGTCCCTTCACTTTCTAGTGTGTGGTTTGGTCAACATATTTCAGCCACGTTATTGTGACTCCTCGCCTGCCAACTCTTGCATATATAAATACAAAATCTCAAGATATCTGGAGCTGAACATCTGCTGTCGTACGCCATCTGAGAGTGTATGGTTGTATATTGTAAAATATCATACATCAGTTATAATATACATTCACAAGATATACAGTGGCTTGCGTGTATTTCGTGTAATGTTATACATCCGTGATCATACTTCGTTTGAGTCTCACGGTGTATGTATGACTAATATCGTGCCTATACATCATCAGTGTATAGTTGTATTAGTAATATAATGCATATGTTCGCCTATATGCCCCTCCCCCCCCCTCCTGAGATTCAGAGAATGATTATATATTTTTTAATGATAATATATTTTTTTTAGGATTCTCTTATATCTTATTATACACACCGTCTGTGATTCATAGTGTATGATAAGTTATCTCTCTCTCCCTCTCACTACTTATTCTCCTCCTGCTCTCTCTCTCTCCCTCTATCTATCCCTACCAATCTGTCTATCTATCCATCTCTATCTCTAACTGCTTAACTTTGCCACTGTCAAAAGTTGCTTTGAAACTCAAGTAATGGAGTTTAAAATTTCTTAAAATGTCTGTTCAGACTACTTGGGCGGAACTTTTATGAGGTTCCCAGGAGGGAACCTGGGGAGGGTTGAGGCTGAGCAGGGGAGGAGGAACAGAGGCTGAGGAACAGGTGGGAGGGCTGAGGAAGGGGTACGCTAAGCAGGGGGGCCATGGTGGGAGGGGCTGAGGAAGGGGTACGCTAAGCAGGGGGGCCATGGTGGGAGGGGCTGAGGAAGGGGTACGTTAAGCAGGGGGGCCATGGTGGGAGGGGCTGAGGAAGGGGTACGCTTAGCAGGGGGGCCATGGTGGGAGGGGTACTGTACGAACAACGGGGGGGGGGGGGCGGAGATTTAGAATAGAGTACAGTTTGAAAGAATTGTGAAGGAATGGAAAATGAAGAGTAAGTGATGAAAGCAGACGAGTTGTCCGGCTTGCTGACACAATGTAAGTCTTTCTGAAAGCTGGGCATAGCTTACAGTCTTCCGACGAGTGGCTGGCGAAAGTCTATATAGTTTTAATAAGCATTATATGTGGATATGCATATATGTATGCCTTCCTGCAATATTATTTTGTTTTTTTGAATAATGTATTGGGGGTGTAAGTTGTGTGTAGCTTGATTGTCTGACGTCCCTTGATTGTATCAAGCGTGGGTTGGACATGTACATGAGTGGCATTAGGTGGTTATAAATAGAAGCTGCCTCGTATGGGCCAATAGGCCTTCTGCAGTTACCTTTATTCTTATGTTCTTATGTTGCCCCTCGAGCAGATCTAAGCTTCCTGCAGACAGGACGTCGCAATAACGGGCTTGACAATTAAGACACCCAACCCACAACTCTGATATAAAGGAACTGATGAGGTTTATGTCCGCCCTTGACCACTACCCCCCACCCTCCTCCTCTCACTCACTTCTACCTATAGTTCGTGTTTGAGCCTCTCATTTGACAGACGGGAGACATCTCCTGTCCACGAGGCTAACCATAGCCCGTGCTTCTTGCCTCGCTCCTGTGCCAGGTAAGTTACGGGCTCACCATAGCCCGTGCTACTTGGAACTTGTTCCGAGTAGCTGAATCTATAACAACAACAACTCTCATTTGAGCTGCTCTCAGAGGCTATACTTCAGGTACTCTAACAAATATCAACCGCCTCTTCCCCACACACACACACTCTCCATTCCTATCAGTTCTGTCAACATGTGAGAACGTTTCTGGTATTCTAACATTTGTATTGGGGTGTTTAATGGCTTAGCAACTAATTTGACAGTGACATTTGTTTAAGTAGGTGAGGAACAGTACGCTGACCACAGTTGCATTTAATATTATTTGTAATGAATTGTCGTCATTCGTAAGTGTGTCTGTCAACCTATTCTCCTGGTTTAGATAGTAGTTTTTGTAACTGTGTGCACCATAGTACAAATATTGGCTTACTAAGCAATTAGATAGTAGAATTTTGTACTATTCATTTAATTAGAGTCCGAAAAAATAGGCTAGAAAACAAAGTTAAATATTCCTAGGCCTTGTATAACACATATGTCCTATATGAGGCATCAGATATCGTGTATTAGGCCTAGGAAGATTAGGTTAGGTTAGTTTGTCTTTGTAACTTAAGTAGAAAATACTTTTCCAGTTTGTCTAACTCAATCGACCTGTCGACCAGGGTACCGTGTCGACCAGAGTACCGTGTCGACCAGGGTACCGTGTCGACCTGGGTACCGTGTCGACCAGGGTACCGTGTCGACCAGAGTACCGTGTCGACCCGGGTACGTGATTTTCGAGAAACTAGAAAATCTTTTCGAGAAACGTGTCGAGAAACTAATAGTGCCGAAGGTGTTGGTCTCAACTATCCTGGAAAAGGCTGTGGGATGGGGTGGAGTTGGGGTGCGAGACCCCAGGGGTAGGAAGGAGGGAGGGATGGGGGAGTGGGGAGGGGGGAAAGACACAACGAAAACCAATATTTTGAGACGACTCGTCCCAACTGGGTAGTAATGTGGAGGACGACAGGAGGCTTCCCCGGCACGCGGCCTGGCGCGCACACCGTCTCTGTTTCCCCCAGTCATCAAAGTCACAATGAGACAGAAAAATGAAAATAGTTGTAGCTTTTTGAGAGCGCAGACCTCGCTGCGTTATTTGTTTCTGATGCTGTGCTGCTCAGATAATGAATTTTTATATCGCATTCCAATTTGCAGCGTCGAATGTGTAGCAATGTCCACGCAGGCGCAGGAAACAATGAGCAAGTCAGCGACAAGGGAGACGCAGATATTGGCCTGTACAGAGTATGTGAATCCGGGGATGAATCCGGGGATGAATCCGGCGATGTGGAGGACCTCAACATGGACGATCCGACCTGTTGCATGTGACATCCCTGGCCCTTGGACTCTGGGCCAGCCTGACCTTTTCGACATGAATGTTCAGGCCTATTGGATGGGAGGGGGGGAGGGGGTGAGAGGGGGGGTCCCGAGCTGTTGTAAGGGGGGAAAGGGACTGACCCTTTTGGGTGTGGTTTCCTCTGCCTGTCAATTGTGAATAGTTCTGTTGGATGATAGTGATTCAGTCTGTGATGCGGATGCTCCAGCCAACTGCATGCGGACACCCCTCCCTGTTGAACGCTGACAGCCCTCCCTGATGAACGCTGACAGCACTCCCTGTTGAACGCTGACAGCCCTCCCTGATGAACGCTGACAGCCCTTCCTGGTGAACGCGGCCAGCCCTTCCTGGTGAACGCGGCCAGCCCTTCCTGTTCAACAGTGAACCCCCTCCCTGTTCAACGCGAATAACAGTGATTAGTTTCAGGCCAATACTGCAAATAGAGAACAATGAAGCTATCAATGATCACTTGAGTTATAAGCGTCATTTGGTATTGCAATTATAACGGCACAACAATAATAATAATAATAATAACTACCATTACTAACATTATCCTTGTAACTGCTGCTATCATTATCAATATTATTGATAATGAAACATTGCTCATGTTTCCGGCCCTCTCATAATTCACGGTAATTAAATTCCATCACCAGGACTTACAAAAAATAATCGGGCAAAAAAAAAATATTCTGGAAAATGTTAAAATCTCGACCTGGCTTAAAATATGATAATGAGGAAATATAATATACAAAAAAAAATCTTTAATTCAGAGACTTTTTATGCATTTTGAAAATACGCCGAAACTCCAGCGGGATGAACTTTACAGATATATTTTAGTTAGACATTTTATAATAACCATTACCTGATTTATTTTTATGTAATTTATTTAATAACTGAATAATTTAATCATTTATTTATTAACAAAAGACTGAGTTAAAATTTTATGTGGAATTATTCACGTGTTTTGTTTATTCATATATTTTTTTTCCTTTTATATACAAATATTTTATTATTTTTGCTGTGTGATTATGTATTATTCACGCCTTTATGTGGATACATTCACTGGCAAAAGGTATGTATGTATGTATGTATATATATATATATATATATATATATATATATATATATATATATATATATATAATATATACACTGGTAAGGGGTATATACATCGATGTGTGTGTGTGTCCCGCTTCTCGTTATATATACACTGAGAGTTGACTTTCATCCAGATGTGTGTTTAGGACTAAAGCATACTTACTGGTGGGTCTGTGGGCTATTGTCGTGCCCTTATTGGTCTGCCATTCTTCAGGCCAGGGTTCGAATCTTTCGGACGCAGGTTCGAATCCTCGTCACGGCCCTTGTGGATTTGTTCGTCAGGGTTCGAAACTTCGATGATTTAAGTGAATGATAAAAGTATTTCAATATTTTGTAGTGTTTAGACGCGAATAGCAATATATTATAATTTAGCGTTATTTGTTGTGTTCAGACCTTCAGACAACCACCAGACAACTTTTATTTCTGTCAATAAGGGTTAAATGTCTGCAGAGATTCATAACTTTATGGACTTAATCGCATCCTTGACATTGCCATTTGTGGTTTGATGAAAGCGGTTCTGTGATTGGTGGCTGCAAGCGATCCTAACCAATCAGATTGTTCCCCACCTTGACGCTGAGTTGAGCGGCTCTACTGTGATTGGTGCCAAAGAGTGGTCCTACACCAATCAGGTTGTAGTTCACGCAATGTTTTTACGTTCAACCTTAGTAAAAATAGTTGTTAGAGGTGGAGCGTTTGATAGAGCAGGGAGGTGCTCAGAGGGGGGAGAGAGAGAGAGAGAGAGAGAGAGAGAGAAGGGGAGCGAGATGTGATGATAAGGGGAAGAGGGGGGAAGGTGAAAAAGAATAGACAGAGACAGATAATCAGATAAGCAGTGAGTGAACGAGTTAGTGAGTGACTAAGAGAGTAAGGGAAAGAAAAAAGAAGGACGATTCAGTGATAAAGAGGAGAATGTGAGAAAATAAGGAGATAGGGGAGAAAAAACCCAGAGAGATCGCGTAAGTGAGAAACTAAACAAATTTCTTTTACACAGACACAATGAGAAACATAAGAGGAACAGAACGTTGCAAGGAAACCATCGCACAGACCCGTGCCACAAACACAGACGAGGAACACAGACACTACAAAAGACCAAAGCCCCGACGCCCTCCCCCCAGCTCAGACGCTCTGCTCTACCCACAACAGACGCCTCCATTGTTTACCCCAGACCAAGCGACCTTCACTACAGCAGTACGGGGCGGGGGTATCGGATTTGTTATAGGGGCGTCTGGTTTTTTGTAACGCAAGACGTTTAGTCTGCTGTTACGAGGGCATATGGTCTGCTGTTACGAGGGGCATATGGTCTGCTGTTACGAGGGCATATGGTCTGCTGTTACGAGGGGCATATGGTCTGCTGTTACGAGGGTATATGGTCTGCTGTTACGAGGGCATGTGGTCTGCTGTTACGAGGGGCATGTGGTCTGCTGTTACGAGGGGCATGTGGCGGGCAAGGTGCGGGAGCCCGGGCGGTAGAGAGGACGGCTGTACACACTCGCAAGGTGGCGTTATCAGCTCCATGGGGGAAGACCTTGACAAATTGAGATGTTCAGAATGCCAGCACCGAACTGGTGAGAGATTACGGGCTAATTGAGCGTGGTAGCCAACTGGGTAGGAAAGGAGGAGGGAGGGAAGAGGAGGGGGGGGGCGGTAAGAGAGGGGAGGAAAGTTGAAGCTGATTGAATAATACCGAGTACTGGCCGTGGGAACCTGTTTGGCTCCAGCCGATACCGTTCCTGGGACGCTACTGGTGGAGTGAGGTACCGATACAAGGGACATGGGTGGTACTGTGTGTGTAAAGAGAACGGGAGGGGGATAAAGTGTGGGGTGAGGGGTGGGGAGGATAAAGGGTGAGGGGGAGAGAGGGTGGGAGGGAGAGACGGAGGAGGTTTAAGGATGAGAGAAAAAAAAGGTGGATATGGAGAGTGTTGCGACCGTGAGGCATGATGGGAGGTGCCTGGAGTGATGGGTGGTGATGGGGTACCTGCAGCCATGGGTGGTGATGGGGTACCTGCAGCCATGGGTGGTGATGGGGTACCTGCAAGCCATGGGTGGTGATGGGGTACCTGCAGCCATGGGTGGTGATGGGGTACCTGCAGCCATG